>JAIPRN010000634.1:0-73154 GCA_025469175.1 Geopemphigus sp. TES_GeoC_2020
TTTTTTTACGGTATCTGCAATACCCTCACTGGCTTGGAATGCCTGAAGGCAGTACTTCAGACCAAGCTAGTTTACCATGGATTTTAAATTCGGCCATTATCTATTAAACGAACAAAAAAGTTAATACAAACATTAAATATATATATATTTAATTAAGTGTTACGTAATTTTTCATTTTAATATTAACGTATACCCATTCATATCTGGCTTAATTTACTTCTGGTACAGCTCTATATTTTTGTTTCAGCGGGTCTTGTGTACATTTATTATTAAGGCGCCTTATAGTTCGTTAGGATCTTTAGGTTTTTTCATTTTTTTCTTTTCCTAAAAATAAAATATAATTTATAAATTAATAACCGAACGTATAACTTATGGCACAAAATTGCAGACAGCTATAATTTTTTAAACTATATAAAAAATATAATGTACGATAATTTAAAGGAACTTATTTAGTACAATAGGCCTTTTTTTTTCTACGTTATTGGCAATACCCTCACTGGCCCGGAAAGCCTGAAGGCAGTACTTCGGACCCAGTACAATAGACCTATTTAAACGGCTAATTTTTATATCATTAAGTCAAGTTTTACGTTTTTTTATTGAAACTAATTGATTCAAGATAAATGATTTATACAACGAATCTAATAATATTATTATCGCCAACGGGTAAATTTAAAATCGAGATTTATTTTCACGAGCTATTTTTCTAGGACCAAACAGACGAGTAATTGTCTATTATGAACGTGTGAACATTTATTTACCGGAGGTTTTATTTTACACCTACGCGGTTATTTTCATACGAACACTACTGTCATATTTGCGCGCTCTGTCTATCTCCGAACAATGTTTACCTCTTTGTCAGTATCTAAAAAGTAATCAACAGCGTCCGCGAATAATGGCTCTGGTCGCTGGTTGAACCCTCGTCACGATTCATATTTGGTACACGATTTTCTAAAAAAAAAAAATCGTACGAAAAATATTTATATATATATATTTAATTAAAAAGAAACTACGCGTATTACGAAAACGGAGACCGTTCCTTGACGGTGTAAGTGATATAGCCGGTAGGATTAATAATAATATTTACGAATATCGCGTTTTTGTAAAGAAGCATAGGAGTGCTTCGATAACGAAAAGTGTCGGAGATAAGGGGCCTGTAAATTAGGCCGTTGTTTTTGTTGTTGTGATAAATAGGCTTAACGAACAGTTTTAAAGGGCAACAACCGAATGGCGGCGTAAAGCGTACACCACGTGATTGGGGATGTGCGATACATATCGATAATTCGTAGTGTCGATACTTTTTTGTAAGTATCGGACCGAGAGTATCGAAATGAGAGCGACCTCTACTATTATTTTTGAATTCGCTTCCTTTAAAAATGTACGAAAAAATTAATTTGTTTTTTTTTTTTTTTTTAGTATAAGATTTGTGTTTATAATTTTGTCGTTCCTAAATTCAAACCAAACGTGTGTTATTAATATTATGTTTACACTATGTATTGTTTATTTTTTTATAATGTGCCTACCACAGAAATAAAATGTTTTTTTGCTGCTTTGTTTCTATTCATCACGAATCCCTTCCCTTTCTGTAATTTTCTAATAACACTTCAGAACAATAATATACCCAAAACAGAGAGGAAATCCGTATCTATACATTATTTTTTTTAATTATTGTTTAAAGGACAATCCTATATTTTCTATATTTTAAGATTGGGATATCATTTTTCTTTCAACGAACGAATTGTATCGATACCAAAGCTGACGATAGTTTTCCGTACCGATAGTTTTGGATTCGATACTGTACGATCCGAAACATCGATACATTTCAGAGTATCGCACATCCCTACGCGCGATCGTGGCACGGTTTTCGGCCGATATTGTGTGCGTGTTTGGGAACCATTGTGAAGGCTGCTGTCGTATCAAAATATTGTTAGCTGACCGGGCGGCTCGTGGAACTTTATGAAATCGCTGTTTATGTCGTCGCGATGGAGAATGGCCGTCGAAATGTGTACGGTGGTTAGCGTGTAATTGTTACGGGCGCTTGTTCTCGAATCGAAGCATAATATTCAATCGGCGTGATACGATGCTAAACAATTTGAGATTCGTCGTCGCACGCACCGTCGCGAACAGTAAGCATTTAAACGCCAATGGGAATGTTCCGTATCGTTTTTTAAGTAACTCGAAACTCGCCACTTCGACGTCTTGCGAATATCCGTCGAGACTAATCGTAGTCGCGAATTAGTTGTTCCGTTCACACATGTCATTCTCATTACATGCCGTCTAGGCTCAGTCGATATTTACTATTATCGTATTCTTTTTATAGTTACGATCGCTGCTGACAGACATGTACATCCAACAATACGATCTGTTTGTTCTTTGAATCGGTCGCCCTTGGGTTCACCCACGTTGCCCATTTCTATTCGTTTGCCCACTGTACCGATGAAAAAATTGATCGACAACCCAAGTACTCGTATCCCTCTAACAATTCCTCGACCGACGACTATGCCTCTACCCTTGGTCGATCCAGCGGTGGATGTTGACGAAATTCAAGCGGCGCGATTGATTGTTATCCGCCGTAAGAAAATGAAAAAACACAAATTGAAAAAATTAAGAAAACGCATGAAATACGTATGGGCCAAAGTGCGACAAAAGAGAGAATTGAGGAAAGAAAAAGCTTTCCAAGCTGAACTTTTAACACAGGTTAGTCTACTATTATTTATCGTACAGTCGCTTTACATTATATTCACGAAGGCTAGAACAAAGAGACAACTGAATATTTACTAAACAAAATTGATCAAAAAGTAACGCGATTAAATTGTCAAAGATTGTATTAAAGTTGTGTCTGTAACTATTTTAAAGCCCGCATAGTAGTATAATAATTACCGGTTGTTTTCGTTTTACGAAAATCAATATTTATCGTAACCTATTATAAGTTATAGATTGTGCAATTACACATCCAATTCCTTCTATCGAATCGTGGTACTTTTTCTATTGAATTTTGGTCTTATTTCATTCTTCACGATTGTATTAATAATATGATTTGTTAATTATTATGTATGCTAATATATTTTCCTATATCTGCATCTGTCTTACGATTTTAAAATCGTTAAAGTACAATATTTTCGTTTATAAATCTTATTATTTTACATTATTAAAACGAAAAACCATCAAATTAATTTATTTTAGGTAGCGAGATACGTTAAATGTAAACAGCTCGTAATTTTACCAAAGAGACTTGCTATACAAAATACTATTAAAAGGTATCGTTTTCAAAATGTTAGGCAAATAGAAGTATTTAAATTAAAGAAAAAGAAAATATTGATTTATATATGTAGCACACAACTTGACTGTAAGCTATCAAAATTATAGTTGAATAGCGTGTGTAAAATATATTAATTATAAACATTTTGAGTGACGAAAAAAAATGAATTAAAAGCTTATAATAAAAAAAGTATATGTATGAGATGTATTATAATACCCTTTTAAGTAAAACAAAAAATAACCGTATTTGTATTAATACTTTTACAGGTAAAAGAAGCTGAAAAATTTACTGCAACTAATTATGTACAAGAGAAATTGAATATTGTTAATATGACGATATTGCCAAATAGATGGAGAGGAAAACGATTACCAAAGTTTGTTATTAAAGATTTAATAGTCAAAGCTCAACTTAAAAAACAAGCTAAATTAGAAGCCAAAGAACGAAGAAAACATTTCTTGGCTTCTTTTAATAATTCGTAGTTTTAAAAATTGCGAGACATTTAATATAATAGTATAATATAACGACAAATTTTTAACGAGTTATTTTTTTATTTTATTAACATCAACGTCCACCAAAAATAGTAGTTTATTTTATACTTAAATATTTTTTATATCACGAAATTTCATTGAAATACATGTTCTACAATTGAGAAATAAGATTTTACATTAAAAATAAAAAATTAATAGTTCTATAATAACGTATTTTATTAGCGATATTTACTAAATGTAATTGAATTAATATTTGAACATTGCAGGTATAGTAAATATCAGCCTTTTTATTATGGTGTAACGTTAAAAAAAAAACCATATATTGTATATTTAAAGAATAGTAATAATGTATATACAGTGAAATTTGTCTTGTGAAGAATTCTTTATTAAAAATGGGTGCTAAAATTTAAAACCATATATATTTATTTTTCTCTATTCATCAAAAAATCTGTAATGTAAAATTTTTTTTTAGTTCCAAAGATGTTCATTATAGAATTTTAAATTTGTTGTCACTTTGAAATACACGTAGTTCCTAAAATATGACGTATAACATCATTATATAGAAGAATGCAAGGTTGAAACATTGATTTTTATGTATTAAAAACTTTCGATATGTTTCAAAAAAATGAAACGATTCAATAACTCGCTGAACATTTTATTTTTAATTGTCGCATAAACATATTGATAGAAAAAAAAAATGAAAATTAATTTGTTTCAAGAATGATGTTTATTTTTTAAATCCATTTATATTAGTTTTATACTTTTATTACGTACTTGTATAAATATCATAACCGACCATAAGTAATATCTTAGAATACCAAAACGATTAAAATGTGAGTAACGAATAAAAAAAGAAAGTAAATATAAATTGTTGCCCTCGACCAATATTTTTCAAATAATAAAATATACGTATACATTTTATCTAGAATTAAGTCCGTGTTCCTTTGCTAAATTGTCAGCAATAACCAAGTATTGTATATCCGTCGGACCCGCGTATATTTCGGTTACTCTTGCATCCCTGTAATGTCGTTCAGCTGGCATATCGACAATATATCCCATTCCCCCGAGAATCTGTATGCAATTGTGTGTAGTGTATGTGGCTGTTTGCGATGCCACTAATTTGGCCATAGATGCTGCCTAAGTAAACCAACGACATATACAATACATATCAATTGTACTACAGAAGGAGAATAATTACTTTAGTAAATTGTTGACCATTATCTCTTAACCATGCAGCTTTCCACGTCAACAGTCTGGCAGCCTCTAACCGTGTAGCCATTTTAGCGAGCCGTTGCTACTAAAACGAAAGTTATTATTATTATTAAATTAATTAATTTATCGACTATATTTTTGGTTGAGCTTTATTCATACCTGAACGGCTGGCATTTTAATAATAGCACTGCCAAAAGCAATTCGGCCCGCTGCATAATTGAGAGCGCAGTCAACTGCCGCTTGTGATATGCCTAATGCTTGTGACGCGATGCCAATTCTAGCCAAATCTATAAAAACACAATTTGGTTTGTAGGAAATAATTTCAAAAACATGAATGATGGTTATTACGAGCGAATGAAATCTAGTATTAACATTTACTAACCAATCGCCGACATCGCTATTTTGAAACCATCACCCTCATTGCCCAACATATTCTCAGCTGGTACAATAACATTATTCAGTATAATATTGCAAGATGACGCTGCTCTAATACCCAATTTATCGTCTTTTCTACCTTTTGTTACACCTAAAACATGTCATACAATAACAGTATATTTACAAAAATACAATCTACTAAATAGATTTTATTAAACTTGTTCTATAAACTATTGATAATAGCCAATAGTCTTTTAAGTTGACTTCTTGTCGGTTGTTTTTATTTTTAATGTTCTAAAAGAATAAGTCGACGATGGTCAATTACTAATAGCTGACAGTTTAAAAATACTTTACTAATAGCTACAACTTTGTTATTTATCCCTTATTTCAAATATAAAATTTAATATAACCAATACCATTTAAAAGAGATATGTACTTTTGGTGATCCAGCGTTATCAAATTATTATTTTTTTATTTCAAGTATTATACAAAGAAAAAATTATTAACGCTACAATAACGAAATCAATTTGTAACATACCTGGCGCATTAGTCGGGACAATAAATGCCGATACACCCTTATGACCTCTGGAAAGATCAGTACGAGCTATTACAACGATCGCACCACCTTCAATACCGTTGGTCACCCAAGCTTTGGTACCATTTAGTAACCAATTATTTCCTTCACGTTTCGCTACTGTGCACATATTAACAGCATCACTACCACTGCCTAACCTTAAAATAATATACTCGTATTAATTTTGATCGTTTGTGAATTAAAAATTATTACCCGGTTCACTAAGGGCAAAACAACCAACAATACCATTTTGAACGAAATCTGATAGGAATTTTATTTTTTGTTCGTGAGTGCCAATTTTGTTTATTAAGCCTGCATATAGAGCGTTATGAATACTTACGATTGTGCCTGTTCCACCACAGCATCTAATTTATAAAAGAAATAAAATATCGAACATAAATCACAAATATTTATTTAAGCTTACATGGTAACAAATTACCTAGATATTTCTTCTACAGCTACAGCTAATGCAAGCGAGTCCACTTCTGAACCGCCGTATTTTTTATCGACCAATATTCCCATAATTCCTAAATTTGCCAATTGCTTTATCTGTAACACGAATACACGAAATAATACTAACAAACTTAACATTTAAAACTCCTATGATTTTATATATTCCCGGACATTTCATTTATAAGTAAGTATCAAACGTATTTAGTTCTCAGATACTTTATATTTTAATTCTAATTTAGTTTCTACAGACTATTGATATGGGCGTTAATATTTTACAATTAGACAAGTACATATATATATATTTATAATTATACACACAATTCTTGAAATGTTTAGTTCAACAGACTTATATATATATATATATATCGATTAGTGTGAAAATACACCTACTTTCATTAATAAAATTTAAAAAAAATGTTCGTTCGATATCTATTACAATATGTATTACAGGTACGAGAGGTTGTTATTAATAATAAAAAGTTTATTTTGCGTCCAATAAAACAACAGGATGCAAAAATACTATTATATTTATTTAACAATTTTAAAATTAGCAATACAATTTCATTTACTTGTTCGGTAGGGAACATTTGTTGTTTATCGAGAGATGCGGCGATGGGCTGTAATTCGGTTTCGGAAAATGTTCGACATAAATTCTTCAATTTCAAATGGACCTCGGGCAATACAAAAGTCGATATGTTTCGAACACCTGAAAAAGTTATCGAAATAAGTTTCGAAACAGAACACGGACTGGACGAATAAAAACGTGGTACCGTTTGTACGTTTCAAAAGCGAATTGAACGAGCGCATTATAAAACGTGTTCGCCAAATCGCTGTATAATCGAACGCGACGAACTTATAAGCGAATTCCGAAGTAAAACCGTCAAATACTGACGGTAAAACGACGAATAATTTGAAATGGAAAACAATCGTACGGAACTTGATTAACAATTATTAATTATTCGGTACAACGTCGAACGTTTAATACAATTATCACGCGTGCGTGGACAAACGCCAAAAACGACGTCGTTGAACGAACATGGGTTCACGAGTGTAACAACGATAACCTTATTAACCTATCGTACTTTGAACTCGCGCTATTGGTTGTTAACGAATTCGGGAAGCGAACAAAAAAAGAACGACAAACGGTTTAAAAGCTACGGCCACGATCTATTCGAAGGAACGTAAACGGTTGACGTAACGACAGCTCCGTTTTACGCAACGACGGGCTGACGGTCCCGTGATAAGGGGCTAAATGTTTGTCGTCCGGTGGTGCTGCTGCTCTCTGTCGGTAAACGTAGCTCGCGACTAGTAAAACAATTTCGTTTACACATTTTTTGCTTTTTTAATATATATTCGTATTTTTGGTACGTTTTTGCGATATTTCCGCCAATTAAAAATACCAATGATAAGCGAGTTCCTTCATTTATTTTTGCGCAACATTGTACATCGAATTGGATTACAATATGACTGGTACCAAGTTTTTTTTAATGTTTTTTAATTCATTGATGTCGTCTGCTTCGGTATTTAATTCTTATAACTGATTCTCCAAAAAAATAGAGGTTCCTTTTTTATTGGGGACATTTGGAAAAAATGCTGCTACATCCAACGAATTACACTTATCGTTTGTATAATCTTTGCTATTGATAATTTACTAACTAGTTCTATATTATTGCGTACCGATAGACTTATGATTTTGGGTAAAAAGAAATTGTTCTTACTAAATATCTTGTTAAGTTGTAAGTTGGTACAATTAATATTCGATACTACTGGTTTCTTTCAATTTATTAATTTTTGGGAACCCGTGTATAGTTTTGATCTATAAAGATTTTAAACATTTACGACAAAATTACATTTTTTTTCCGACAACTTTTGTAGAAAGGTGCATTTTTCCAGTTTCCGTAATTTGGAATATTATTATCAAACCCGAGGTTTTCGATTTTTCGTCGTTTATTCTTGGTACCTGAGAATCTCGTCGTCATCTTAATTTATAGCCGAACGAGAACTCAGGGGCGAGTGCCACAAAGGAATTGAGGAGAGTTTTAGTGATGGCGGTGAAAACTCTTAAAGTGTGTGAAGAGCCAGATGAAGATATATAAATAAATTAATATATATATATATTTATTTATTTATTTATTTATATATTGGTTTGAAAATTTAATATTACATTTAAATTAAATTAAATAAGTTTATTTCGTTCCATAAATGTTAACACTTTACAGTATAGTTTTCATTTCTGAATTATAAATCGTAAGTCATAACTTATACAATTATAATTGAAAAATATATACTTGCGTTAAACAAAAAAAAACATTAAAGTTAAAATTATTTAAAATTTTATTTATCTTTATATTTGTTAGTACTTTGATTGCTTTTGAAAAGACTAAGTTTTAAAATATTCGTAGACTCAGTTATCCTGAATAACTTTAAAATTAAATTATTTCTCAATCAACTTCAATATTATTAAAAAACTACATTCACTTATAATAATATCAAATTTGACAGTAACTTTTACCATTCAGTTTCAATCACAATTCATGGAGTTTTAAAATAATTCAACAACTATAATTATTTTGGATATTTGTGAAAAGCGTTATAAAGTTTTAGTAAATTTCGATTCCAATTGCAGAATCTAATTAAAATTTTACACTGGATTATAAAAAAAGACTACAAGTTTATTTGGTTACTCAATAGTTCAGTGTTTTTGTACATGAATTTCTATTTACGGTAATATCCCATATATATTGCATTCATATTTGTAAGGAAATTGTGTTTAAAAATCATTATGTATCTTCTAGAACCAAACAGACGAGTAATATTGTAAACGTGCGTTCGAACATTTATTTAGCGGTGGTTTTATTTTACATTTACGCTGTTTTTTCAACCATTTTCATACGAAAACTGTTGTCATATTTGCGCGTTTCGTCTGTCACCGAACTATGTTTACTTCTTCGTTAGTATCTAAAAAATAATCAACATCGCCCGAATAATGGCTGTAGTCGCTAATTGAATCATCGTCACAATCCATATTTGTTACGCGATTTTCTACCAAAAAAAAAAACCCGAATATGAAAAACAATTATATATATATATAAATATATAATTTATATTATATAAATATACATAATAAATATATAAATAATAATAATAAATAAATTAAATTAAAAATTATTAACTATTATTTAGTATTCTTCAGAATCATCAATTCATACACGAAATATGAAATGGAATTAATTTTGAAAAAATATTTCTAATTTTTAATGTTGTCTATGTTTAACTGGTGATGGATACGTATAATATCTAAATATAAACTTAAAATAACTATGGAAAACAAATAAACTGTAGTATTTATATATATCCATTTATATAATAATTAAATATTAGGTATCTCGTTCATTTATAAATTAAGATAAACATTTGCGTGAACGTTTGGTTAGATAATGAATTTGTATTATGGGATAGAAATTAATTCACTGGTACGAACAGAATAAAGTTTCAATATATATTGTTTCATCATTATGGCTGATTTCAATTCGAAAAACCATCAAGTAAGTATCTTAAAGGCAAACTGTTAAAGGTTAACACATTTTCGGGATTTAGGTGTTATAACATTACCATCAATTGCTATCAAATTGATTATTTTTTAATTTTGCGAACTTTTAAAATTTAGATTAAATCAAGCCATCGGAGATTAGATTCTAGGATTGAACAATTCGAAAATCGTTTAATTCAAACCGGTGTTCTTGATAGATTATCAAACGCGATAACGATGTTATACAATGAGAAAAAAAAACCGGTTGATCCATTGGAGTAATTATTAGAACACCCAAATTAAGACGTGTTTGTTCGTGACACAATAAAAACATTTTGAGAATTTTTTGAAACCTCTGTCTTGTAACTGCAACGTAAAAATAATTTAACACGTTAATTATGTTTTTATAGCTCAAAAGAAAGAATTGCAAAAATGTACGATTAATATTCGTTATTATTATATTTTAATATTTGTGCGTTTAAATAATCAAATAAACAATCCCGAGTAAAATATAAATTGTTAGTCGAAGAGTATTTTTCATTTGTTTCTAATTTGTATAAATATTAATATTGATTAAGAGTAGATATTTCAAATACATTTTAAGAATAGTAAATAAATTAGTACCGATAGCTTACAACATACATTTTGTTAGTTACATATTATTGAAAAAATAATTACAACAATTAAATATACAAAGATAAATCTTAATATCTTAAATACGAGAAAATGAAATCTTTATAATAGGTATATTCGTACACATATGACGGAAACTAACCCAGAAAAAGAAAAATTAGTGGAGTTGCAAAAAACGTATTCGATCATCGAAAACGAAATTACCATAATTCAACAAGAGATTATCAATGTGACAAACAGTCTAAAGGAATACTCAAAGTATTTAGAATTAACAAATGAGCCGTTTTATTTTAGATTTGATTAATTATTTTAACAGCGGCTTAAAAAAAAATTGTGAACTCGACTATTTTTAATTGTCGTATAAACACCATAAATTTAGTTCTCATATTAATGTCTCTAAGCACGTGTGTAAACATAGTTCCTCCTTTAATACATATTTTTTTTTTTGAACGAATTTTTATAATTTTTGGAATAACTAAATCGATATATAGTAACGATGATTCTCGATACGCCGGCCAAATTAATCCACTGTCTGCTCCATCAATAATAGTTTCTTTAAATTACGAATTTTCGTTAATTTACTCGATATATTTGACATTTTCAGAATTTAGTTGTAAACAAATTGTTTAAAGTAATACGTTAAATTTATATAACAATAAACAATAAAACACGGTAAACAGTTTTTAAGTTGAAGTAAAATGTGTTTTTGAAAACCTTTTAAAGTACTTACGGAATATTATTACTCGTTTAAATAGAACGAACTTGGTCTAAATATTGACCAAGGGTTTGGAAAATGTTTTAACTATTTTATTTGATTCTCGGGGTTAACCGGTCTTCAGTGGAAACAAACTTAATGAGTCACGAATTATATTGATAATCATCTAAAAAAGCGTAAGCGAGGACAGGTAATTTTGAAGACACGTCCATAAAACGCTTTAGCAAAAGAGACGCCGGGACAACGAACGGGTGGGCCACCAGAAGAATACAACAGCAGCCGTCGATGACTACCACGACCGGCAGCTCTACGACCGCGCGGACTTCCACAGCCACCGCTGCTCCGTTTACGCCGTCCGTTAAGCTATCGTCAACCATCACCGGCAACCGTCGTCGCAGAGACGTGTCCTTCAATTATACAATTGATAAATGAGCTTAAAGTTTGTGAGACTTTGTTATAGATATATATTTCGTATATTATACACATCTATTGCATTCGAGCGGTCGACTATCTTAATAAAGATATTTCCTTAATTCGATTTCAAATTTCGTCTCGATGTTCAGACAAAGATACGGATTTGTGGAATAACATACACACCACACGACTAAAGTCGATATTCGTATCTAAATATCGTAGCGATGTATCACCAGATAAAATCGAACCGTTTAATTATCGATTATTTCCAAACACTTGTCGCAAATGTAAGTGAATTGTAAAAAACCGTAAGTGTACAACCAAAATGTCACGTACGTCATTCGTAGAAAAACCCGTTCAATTCGCGTGCCGAATTATAATCGATTTATGTAAAGTCGATTTTTTTTTCGAACCCGATTATAATTGAACGAAACGGTTACAAAATGAAAATACGATTGTCGGCTATAAGCGAGTTTACGATTAAATTTTCCTACGGCGTTTATAATTGTGTCACGTTATGAAAATCAACAAGCGACATAATAAGTTTTTAAGTCTCGTAGAAAATATATATCCGTGGTTAATAATTTTCGTGATTCATTATCGTCCATCGAGACACGCGAAACGGCCATTAAAGGGGTAACGCGACGTCGGACTTAGTCGAAACAATTGCGCTGCCGCGAAACAGTTGGTTTTATAACAACAATAAAAATCCCACGGTCGTGTATATTAACAGCGGCCCGTTGCAGGGCCATCGCCGTGTCCGAAGTTATAAATTGAAAGTGACCGGCTCTTGTTAACTGTCGCGTAAAAGAAAGACAACGTGCTGCCGAAACCGTCGATCAACGAAGGCTTAAACTAGGGGATATTTAATCATTTTTAGGTTATGGACTCTTTCAAGATATAAAATATAGGTACTGGACTCTTTGTTTTCCTCGATAAAAACGAAATTATCTATTCGTATTCGTTTTACGACAAAGCGTAATTATTATTCATTATTTTGTCTGTGATGTACATGTTTCGTATAGAAAAGAGCGCTCTGATTTTTACGCGAACCACCACCATTTCCCGGTAGCGAATCATATTTAGCTGACACTCGACTTCTCGATAAATTTCTTACGAGCTCCAAAAAAAAAAAAAACACCAAAAACAAAATATTAAATACTCGGTAAAATTAACAACACGTACCATTTTTGACGAACAGGAATTAATTTTTTTTTTTTGTAATTTTAAAAATAATATTTGAAAACGCTCGAGTTTGTTTACTAATTAACTATTTATAATGGCACGACATACGCGAAAACATGTTGTTCAAAAACTCGACCGATTTTCGGCTAAATATGGTATTTTGAAAATTTTAAAAATGTTCGGTCTTTCTTTTTATATTCAAAAGTTAATACAATTTTTAATATTACGACCAAAGGCCTGAGAACCTAATACAAGATTTATCGTATAATACTGTAACAACACTAAACAAATTTAAGGTCACGCCATGGAACTGCCGAATGCTTATCTACGAATTCTTTTGAAATCTATGGACGACCGGGTTGTTAAAAAACCCCTATTTTAAACCCATACGAGTATATAAGACGGTAATTAAACTATATATCGATAATAACCAAAAATAGCGTTCACAATTATAAACTATATGTTTTAAATAAAAATGTTTAGTAAGAACAGAATAGTCGACTTGTGAATAAAGTACACTCGATGTCTCATCAAAATAGTCATTTCTCTTGAAGTATTTCGTTAAAACGTATTTTAATATTATGAAATTACGAATCGGTTAAATTACATACAATATTACAACATAACTCGTGTCCAAACGATTATTTTGGATTACGCGTGTAACTATCATTGTAACGAAAATAGTTTGCGAATAAAATTAATTTTACTTCGTCGTTTCTTTTATCGAACGAGATAATATATTGTTAATACACAATTATGTATATGAAATCGAAGTAAAGAATATCACGCGCTTTTGTTATAACGACTATCGTAAATAACATTTTAAAATGTCGTCGTTCTTTGAAAATTTATTCGAAAACGGATATTTGTGAAAAATAGTTTAACTATATTTCAAAAGTAAGAAACGAATAATATTTGTCGTTTGTGTAAAACCACGACAAAAAAAAAACGATAATTTCGTTATAACCTAGGGCTGAGTTACGATCACGATTGAAACATTATTCAGGTATTATGTTTATTTGGTTGTATGTAATAATAGAATACTCGAATCGAACTTTGATTTTCATTATTGATCATTTTGTACGACAAATAGCTTATAGCGTAAATGATTAAGGTTTAATGTAGTAGAAAGTTTCTGTCGCTTACGTAGAGACGATTTTTTCGTGTAATTTTATTGATTTTTAAATATAACGTCGAATATCGAATATATACTATTGTACGTATAAACATACGAGTCGGCGTCATAATGTTGTTGACCGTGGGACAAAATAATTCGTCGTAACGGTTACTCGGATGTTCTCAAATTTTCGATTTCATCTACCCGAATGTCCATTCATATCAAAAACACACAAATTTACAATTTTGTTTTTGGACGATATTTCAGGGAGAAAAACGGTAAAGTTGATTTTCGGTAAATTTCGTAGTCAATTTATATCACAAATTACGTTTATATTTTGTCGAAATAATATTTTTTCGTTTTGAAAAACCGGATAGTTTTAGCATGAACAAAATAAACGTATTTCATTCAGTTAACGATTAATAAGAAGTTTAACGTTATATTATTATAATGGCAATACGTCAAAGCATAATATGAACTATACAATCCTATTAGTTTAATAGCATTAATATTCGTTACAAAAATCAGACGCTCAAAAATATATTATTTTTGTTTATAGACAAATCGTAGCTTAGTATTCTGTTAATAACATTGCGTTAAAGATACAATGTTTTACACGAAGTACGCGTATAATCGTTTATTATATATATATTCTTTTTTGAATGACCGCAAAACAAAAAATGTTTTTTAAATTTTCGAAGATGTACTTTAGACGAAATGTATAAAACGTAATACATTTCGGTATTACAACACAAAATGATTGTAAACCAAATAATACATAGCGAGTCTTTTTATCGAAACTCGATAATCGTAATCGGTATATTATTTTTCAACCGTCCATATATTTTAGTTAAATGATTACCGAGAATATTTGTAAGTAACGTACACCAAGGGGTAAGACTGGGCGAGTCGGTTAATTCGTTCGATTAATTTAATATAAAAAATATAAATAAAGTTAGCTTCGAAGTTTACGCTTTTATTTTAAACGTTAAGAAAACGACTTAAAAGGTAAGGATTTCTAATTAATATTAAAAGATTTGCACGAGAAACGAGAGAACTCCTATATAGTCCTCAATACAATAATATTTGCCGTTACGTGTAGTTGGTGTTTACATCGTCGTCGAAACGATGCGGCTAATATACATTTCGTCCACATCAGAATTGTCCGGGAGAGCGCGCGCTTAATATTGCGAACGTTGCGCGACCGGACAACGGACGGACAACGACGTTGAAATATCCCGGGGGGGGGGAGGGACTGTATTGTTTGTACTTGTAAAACGTCGAAATTAACGGCGACGGTGGCGGTACAGTGTTTCGTCGTCGTCGGGCTGATCCGGCGCGTGTGCCGTCCGTCCCCTCCCCTCAACCGGTTATTACTAACCCATCAATGGCGCGTCATTTCGAACGCGTGTTACCGGGTTCGGCGTGCGCGGTTTTCGCGGACGAAAACGAAAGTTAACATACGACCGTACGCGCGCGTGAATCGTAATTTGGGCAACGGTATTCGTTACGAAAACGGCGCGTAGGCCGAGTACGTCTGACGACGACGCGGTACGTACGCATACACGTTTCGATTTCACAAACACGATCGCGTGCCCGGCGCGTAAATGGCGGCCGTTCTCAGGGATTGGTTACGATATCGCGGGAAATTGATCTCCGGAGAATTGCGGTGCGTGCCTCTCAACCCCACCAACCCGACGCGCGCGTCCAATATATATGCTAATCGGACGAACCGAATACCTGTAATTTCGTGGCCGTTTCTTTTCGTTTTCGTTCAACCTCGTTGTAGCCAAAAGTCCCGAACGTAATACCAATTATTATAAATTCATAGCGTGACATCTAAGTGTACGTGATTTCCTACCTTTTTGGTGCCGCGCTATTGGCACCATTACTGCGGTCTGACACGGAACCCGGTGCCGCACCCCCTTAACCTCTCCTCATCGTATCAATTGTTCAAAAAACAAAAACAACCGTTTTCCCATCGACGAATATCTCGCGTACATCCGAGAACGTATTACACCCAACGGTTTACCCGATTTTAATTAGAAAACCGTTACGCGACCGTTCGTCGCCGTGAAACAAATTGAATTTTCGCGTATTAATCGAATATCAAAACCAGAAGTCGTGTTATTAAATTCGTTGACATTCCTTATAGATATTATAATAAGAGTATTTGTAATTACTAATATTGTCGTACGCGCGCGCGCACGCACACACACATATGTTGTAAACGCTGGACTAAGTTATAATTTGCACGCAGTAAACGAAAATTTATACGTATACGTGTAATACAAATTGATTAATCGTAATTATTTTATACTTACGGTAATAGTAAATAAACGCGAAAATAAACTAGTAACGTCCAAAGTTGTCGTAGCTTATTATCGAACGGGTCTTAATACATTTTCGATTATAAACCGTCTATACCAGCCGTGTTCAACCGGCGGCTTTCCGGGCTCGAAACACGGCGCTCGAGTCGGCGCGAAGAACGCCTACAAAAAAACCGGCTTGCTGATCGTCCCGCTGAGGTGTAGCAATTGTAAATCTGATTTGCAGTGAATAGTAATAAAATTGGCCGAACGACGAAAATCGTATCAATTGAAAACGGTTATTTAATCAATAATAAAGCGATACTTTATTTTTACCTAATTTTTGACCCGAGTTCTAAAATATTTCGAACGTTCTTATTGCTCCCTTGCCCTAGGTACTCCAATTATGACGACGCGGCCTGTACGATATAACAAATATATTATATCCCTGTGGGAGTAATTTTTTCCGAAAAAAGGTCAAGTATAGCGCTGGCCTACGAATATTATTATATAAATACAATATTATCGTAATAATTAAAAGTAAGTAGCATTATCGGTTTATGAAACGATTTCTTTTTTCAATTAAATACGCGAGAATGTAAGTAATAACGACCGATTATTATTATTATTTAACTCGCCGTAAAAGAAGGTTATCGAATGAATGTTTTACGCGGATTGATTTCACGCAATGTTGATTAATATTATCCGAGTTGATTAATTTTCGATTTACGGGCCGTTAACCATTTATAGAACGGCGATTCCAGAGAAGGTACGCGCGTATTGAGTTTTTTTTTTTTATTTAAGCGCGCGAGCACTAACGGACGTTATTTTCAGTATGCAAAATATTTCATAACGAACAACCGACGTTGGTTTTGTAAGTTATCGCGCCCATTTATAATTAAGATATAAAAACTTCTAGCGATATTATTAATTACCGTCGGACGACGGCGTGCCCGGTGCCGTGTGCAGGGGGGAAGGGTGTGTGTGTGTATGTGGGGGCTCAAGGGGGGTACGTTATTTTTTTGCACGGCTATTGTTTCCTGAATACACCATTAAGGAGGTGGGTTCGTGTCCGAAAATAATGTTCACTGACGTGATTATGTAAAATAAATGACATACGAAAAATGAAATTAGGGCCAATAAAAATCATAATCGCCAGCTAATAATTCCGGCCTTTCCGGACAGTAATAATTGAGTGGACGCTTTAATGAGTCACGCTATATCCGCAAAGAAAAGCGTCTCCTAGTCTTATCATATGCGAAACATCGGTGTGTATGATTCATGGACAAATTATGGTAATACGCGAGGGATTAATATGCATACGTATATGTATACGTATAATACGCGCACGCGTTGTACGAGTATTTTTTTTATTTTATATACTCGTTTCGTACGAAAAACAAAAAAAACTTTTATTTTCCTTATTATTACGTCGTCTACCCCTGATCGTATCGTACACACCGGCTACCCGCAGTACAACGCTGGCCACTGGCTAACGACAAACTCTCACACACGTTATTACTGCGCGGCCATTATTCTCGTTCGTTTGACGACAAACCTACACATCGGGAGCGCATTTCTGGCCCGAACCCCTTTGGCCCGCCGGTTCTGGCGATCGAGCCCGGTGATAAGGCTTTCCGCATAAATCGTACGTAAACGAACGATATTTTCCCCGTCCGGCGCGAATAATAATCGTTCGAACCGTACGCGAAATATTAGTAATTAAAATTATCGGATGTACGGTGACGTGTACGAAAGGTGTATGCCGAGAATACGATTCAGACGAAACGATCGAACTTCCGAGTGACCGGCGCGCAACCAACGAAATCATTAACAACGAAGGAATCGAATTAGTCTCTCCGATGGCGCAATTAGGCTTAATTGTTATTCAGTAATAAGCGAGAAAAACGTAAATTAATATTCGTCCATCTAATCGAAACGGCGTTACGATTTGTATAAAAATAATTGTTTTCGTTCGATGTTCCCGTTGCCGTCGAATGGCGACTTGTTTAATAACTGTTTTTCAGTCAGCGTATCGGTCGAAATTGACCGTTTTACGGTTGAACGGGAAAGTGCTCTTCGGACACCGCGTGTAAACAATTGTCCGAAGTTGGAAGAAACGAAATTGCCGGTACAACACATATTTCGCGCGGGCGAAGTCTAAAGACAATTAACCAAAACAAAAGTAGTTTTTCTTAGCCACCACCGTCCACTTTTTCTTTCCCCTCCGAGTTTGCTTTCAAAAGTCCATGTGCCAAACATAAATACAGTTTTTGGCGCGTGATCGGAAAGTTTGATGGCAGCGGAACAGAATGGTCTCGTCCCTCGAATTCCAACGGCTTCATTATAAAATGTTCTCAAAGAAACTAATTAACTTTTACGACTTTTGAACATTTCATGACAGCTGTGGCCATTTCGGGATTTCTTTGCGAAACTATTTTTTCCTTCATACTGCCGTAATTGCTTTCCATTTTGCCCTCAATTCAAATCAATAAACGCGTTCCGATTCCGCGGTATAATACGTTCGAATGATACACTCATATATCACGAATAGTATGCCCATTAATATTCAATAAACGTTGTAACAATCGATAACATCTGAAATATAGGTATTTACACGTTGGAAATGAATCGTAAATTTAATTTATTTTGGGAAGTCGCGGTGTTCAAAATGACAAATATTCTACTCAAATCGGAACATTCGTTTATAATAATTATTATTATTAGTAGAACAATATAAATATAACGATATTTTACATCGTGAATTTGAACTCGGGTAAATATATAAAATAAATAACCGTAGCCTTGAGATTCAGTAAAAAAATATTATGAATATGTAATTGAATTTTGATTTGTGTTACAAATAAATTAAACGTTTCGTTTCGCGAAAATAAATAACTCTAAGGTTAAAAAATAACAACCTTAATGTGTAATAACACAAATATTTTTTCATTCCCATTCATTTATTGAGTTTCTTTGGAAATTTTCAACGCCTTTTGCAAAATCAAATATATCGAATATTATATACGTTGACATATTTTATACGACGTAATTAAATACAATTATCGTCACAACATTCACAAGCACCTATACTGATCGATTTTATAGTCTGTATTTCCCACAATATTAAAACGTGCGAGTTATTTTGTATCTTTCAAAAACAAATTAATAATCTACGTCTCAATTTCATACGGAAACTTCAGGATTTCATCCGAAATAAACAGTTAAAATTGTTAAGCGAACGTGTTTTGTTCAAATTAAAAATAACTCGAGTTAATTGTCGAATTAATCTAAATGAACTTTTTAATTATAAAAAATTCGATTATATTCTCTTAATTATAACCATTACACTAATGTATAATTTGATTTTAGAGGTCAGTTTTCTAATATTTTTTTCATTCTTATATCCGTATGAAGACTATAATTATATTCTGTGTCCATATATCCGAACAATTTACCGCGGGTTCACTCTAGAAAAGTATTTTTCCGTTTTTATATTTGCTCTAAGTTTGAAAAAATATCCTAAAGAATATTTATTGTATTTATTAGCACGGGGGAACACTTCGGGAAATGTATTTTTAATATCTTTAACCACACAGTATTTTTCGAAATATTGAACGATTAATTTCGTTCTTGAGACTATTTATAACTAAGCGTTCACGGTTAATCAAATTTGTACACGTAATTTTCTATCGTTTGAAGAAATACTTCTTCGTTTCCTTGTTAATACAGTATCCGAAATAAAATGCATAGAATCGTTATAATCACGAATGATTATTAAATACCTAACTAGGGAACGTGAATTTATATAATACGATAATTTTATAACTAGGAATGTGCTTTTTTAGAAATTGAAATAAATAATATTTATATTATTATTATAGAAATTTTACGGATTTTTTATTGTAATTACGAAATAACGTTGAAATAATACGTAAGTATACTCGAACGAGGTTTAGTTTTTTTATGTCGCGTCATTTTGAATTCTATTTTTATCAAGTTTTGACGGTTCGATTGGTCGTGTGCCTGCACGTATGTGCCATTTATAGACAAGGGGAAAACGACCCTAGCGCATTATATTCGCGCGAATATATATCGCAAAAAGCCCTCGAAAAGAACCTCCGTTTGAGTGGACGTCGTAGCAGAGAGGTCTCCATTGTGGTCGTTGCTGAGCTAAGTTTATACCAGCAATTATATTATATTATTATATAACATTATATACATACGGGGACGCTCGAGTCTCTGTTAAACGGATCGTTTTAACGCGATAATAATTATTTCTATGAATAGGACGTTATGAATGATCAATCAGGGTCAGAGACAGACCAAAAAAACGATTTTGGTATGGGGCGAACGTTCTAATGACACCCGTCGTCTATAATGCACAGAGATAAGTGCTCTTACAGTGTTTTTTTTTTTAAGCCACGCGACATTTTTTTTCGCTATGAACTTTCTAAATAGTATAAACGAAATAAGCGACGCGATTGTACAGGCGCTATATATATTGGTGCTCAGAAAAAAATTCGTTAAAACAATTATTAGGCCGCGCCATTTCGCTAAAACAAAGAGTAAATTATGCGTCGCGAATAATTAGGGTAAAATATTATCGAATTTTTGAAAATAATTTATGCCGATAGACGTCTACTATGTAATATATATTCTTATAAGTAAATATTGTTATTTAGTTTTGAAAATATTATATAAAATGTACGTAGATTCAAAAACATAAGCTTATATTTTAAAATGATTTGTATTTCCTTATTATTAATTCTTTGGTGTCCACTATGAGATTAATGTAAGCAAGATGAAGAGGAGGCCCGCATAGGTACCACAACGTAATTGTATTTATTTCAATATCTTAAACGTTAATTAAATCATTCTCATATATTATTCGATAAATTTCAATCTTCATAAAACCTAAACGCTTATGAATAAAGAAATATACAAATATAAATAAATATCAGAAAGCGTTATAATTATCGTACAATATATCATATAATATAGAGTAATAAATAGGTGAAGTACAGTATTCGAAAATACGAATCGAATATATAAAGATAAGAAACTGCCGCGTATTATATAGGTCATAAAACTATTTGAAGTGCTTCGTAATAAGCATAACATTTTTCACGATATTAAAAAGTATATTTTTTTGATCGTTAAAATCGTTTTTTATTATTGTAATATTAATCGATAGTACCATTACAAATGTAATGCATACTGTTTAATAGAACGGTAATACACTTATAACAATTTAAAAAATACAAGCGCGACAAAATGTTTAGTATTATCGTTTAATTTTTTATTATGATCAACGTAATTCCAATAAAATAATGCGTCGATTGGTGTTCAGGATAGAAATGAAGACAAACGTTAAGATCGAAAAACTAAAAGTAAGTAGATATATGACAATGTTAAAAATAAAACGAAAACGACCGTTCAAATATTTAAAACGCAGATCGGTAATATAATATCGAAAGAACAGTACAGAAAGCGTCCGTTATAAAATTAATTTAGTAAGTCGTATTCTAAACCGACGCGACAATATATAAGTATTTTTATTGGGTTAACGGAAAACAAAATTACTATTAATTACAGTTGATTTTTAGAAGAGGAGAAAACGATGTTAGTTACCAATCGTTGCCAATTCGTGTAGACGATGAACATAAGACAATATGGTAATGAAACGTAATATCTCACCATCCGCGTAATAAAAGCGTAATTATTCGATACGCATTTACGTAGGCATCCGATTCGTGAGGATGGCCGTGCGCGGTGTTCGATCGGTGCGAATCGAAAAAATATTGGTTTTCCGTTTTATTTTCTAGATAAGCGTGTGGAGTATGCGGTAAATCGTTTGGCGAAAAACTGATAAAACGGACGGCCACCGATCGAAAACGGATCGGATACGCGATCGATTTTCGTTTTTTGGCCAATGTGAACCGTTCGCGGGCGCAGATAGCGACTTTTCGAATGTATACGCAAAAGTAGTTAGGTTAGGTAGGGGGAGACTGCGGCAACGGCGACGGTAGCTGCGGCGGTGGCGGCGGCGGCGGCGATATCGATCCGATGATTGTCGTCTGATGTTGCGTGGACGAGGTGGTGGTGTTGGCGGACTCGGCCGGCCGGAGAACGAAGAGAACGTCTGGGAGACGGATATATTATTTCGGAGAACGGACGGGGTGGTTGCGCGCTTGTGCCGACTACGAAGGCGGCGGCGGTGGCGGCCAAGACCCGCACAAATCAATGTTCGCACGACCGCCGTACGGTGTGCGCGCAAACACACGCCGCGGTCGCCAGGTATACGCCGCCCGTATTCGCCACGGTCGTCGCGTCGTCCGTCCGCGAACGACGGAGATTGCCGCCTTACATCATTATCATCGATGCACGATCTCCTCCTCACCGGCTCCGTCTCGCGTACGCCCGTATTTGCGGCGATACCTGCGCCGAATCGAAGGCCAACAATAACGACTACCCCGAACTTATCGTTGTTTCGTCGCGATTTCAAATTCACCAACATTCCCCAATACAACTGTCTTTCCACCCAACCGTGTCGATATCGTAGACGGACTCAGGGACGGGCATAGTCTCCTCTTCCACCCCCGATACCAACCGACTTTTGTGTTTTTGAATGTAATATCCTTTCGTTATCCGAATTTTCGTTCGTAACATACAGCCGGTACTAGAAACTTTATGCCGCGGATCTAATACGCTAAACAATGTTATAATACATCGAGGCGTCTTATCGACATGAGTTATACGTCTATAGGTTGTTTATATTTTCGGGATTAAAAATATTCGAATCCCAAGTCAACAGTCTATACCTAATAATTCTACCGATAAACGACTGTCCCGGGAGATACACTAATGTCGCGTTACCGAATACGGTCGTCGTCACGCACAATATTATTACGCGGCCGACGTCGCGATTTCGACAGTTCGCCAAGCGTTCCCGGGGTACTGTTACAATATTTTCGGGAACGCTTTCGGAACGACGGACGTCGTGCTCTCGCTCGACCTCTATAGATTCGTTCCGCGCGTACGCGTTTAATCGCCGAATAAAGCGCCGATACGAACACCGACACACACGGCCACCCGGCTGAGTTTCTAAACGTCGGCGTTCTTTTTTCGGTAAAGTACTACAGCTCGTACGTTTTCCAAAAGTCGAAATTGGTCTCCGGGTTAATTGTCCTAGTGTTCATGTGCCGTCGTTGGAAGCGCGAGCGTTACTCGACAATCGACGGCGTTCACGGACAATTGTCGCATGGATGGCGTGTTGTACGCCTTCGCAACGGCCCAACATTCGTGTCCGTACGTCGGTTGGCCAGTTCTCATTTCAAACCAGTCCGAGACCACTTTGCGCGACAATTAAACGTCGATCGCCACGGATAGGTTCACGATTTGTCTTCGTTATTCGTCCGCCCGACCGTTTCGCGTTCGCCACTTTTTCGTTTCCGTTCAGTAGTTACGCGCCGGTCGCGCGTATCGTTTAATCGGCCCAGTCGTGTGTTCGTACAACGCTAGTTTTACCCCACGCGGTGTGTAACTATCGGCGGCTCGTTATAAACGAGACAATTGTCGTCCCGTGGGTTAAACGGTGGTGGGATTATTAAAACTCTCGACGATTTCAAAATACCCGACTTGGGTTTTACACGTTGGCATTAATCGACGTTTTATTAATATCGCGCCCCAATCTCTTCGTAATTCGTGTATTTATGTACTTACGCGTGTATATGTCTATGACAGGTTTATAAGGGTGGTATCTAGTTCGATGTTTTATGTCCCATAAAGGAAATATATTCGTGCCGCCATTGCGATTTACTAAATCTACCTATATAGGTGTGTATAAATGAAAAACGGGATTTTGCACGCGGTAATCTCGGAAACTTCTCCACCGTTTTTGACGAATATTGCGTTAATTTCTATTCCGGGGTACCCGTGGAATGTCGTGGGTTATTTTTCAATTTAATCTATCTCGTCATCGGACAAACCTGAAAATATCGGTTTCGGCGCCGGCGTCCGCGATAACTAAATGAACCGATAAGTACATTCGAGAATAGATAACGTCGCTTCTACGTTAATCGTTTGTAATTCGTACGCCGGGTGGAGTTATTATTGTATTTTTCCGATTATTTTCGAACACTGGCGAATAAATTCGAACCGTGTGTATAAATATATATATCAATATCGGTAAAAATAAAAAACGAAAAAACGACGGCGTTATAATTGTTCGATCCGAAGAAATAGTTAAATCGAAACCGGGCTTATATATAGCGTACAAATACGCGGACCGTCGGTTTTTTGTCGTTATGGTCGCAGAAACTGGGCGGACGGTGGCGTCTCGTCATTTCTGTACTCGCATTGCGCGTTGCGCCCGTTTCGCGGTCGTTGCCGGACGGCACGGCGCGACGTGGCGCAAGCGCCCGCGGCCGAGGACGCGCCGGCAGAGGATTCGCAGACAGATAGACTCTGACGATCACGCGCCCGCCCACGGCTTAACTATCCCACCCCTTGCGTGCACGTACACGATATCTTGACGGTAAATACATTATTATCGCTACACGACCGCACCGGCGCGCCGCTCGATCGGGCGCGAACCGTTTTCTCTCGTCGTTCGCGTTTATTTATTTACTTACACCGCGGATCGATCGATGTATTAATCGCGTTCATCACGGCGTTTGGTAACTGAAAATTCGGAAAACAAACGCCGCGGTATCGTCTCGATAACGGCCCGCGTGATCGAAATTTCGACCGCTCGAAATGTATTCGAATTACCGCGACTGCCGCTTGCATTGATCAGCCGCGGCCGGCACGGCAGTTGGGTTACTTCGCTTACGCCGCGTCTAAAAATTCATAATTCGCCGGAGCCGTCGATCAACGAAATTGCGCGAACATTTTTCGTCCAATACGGAATCAACGGTCCCCGTCACAGTACTACGTACCCGAATTCGTAATTACCGATACCTCTATTCTTTATGTACTGCGCCGCGCGTTCGTGAGTTGTGCGCGGCGTACGCGGCTAATCGTTAAAGCGAATTCCCCGTCACCGGTGGAACACGAATTTTTTAACGCGACGCGTCACCGAGTTATTATTTTACGAAATGTCGTCGTAAATGGACGGATTCGTCGAAACAAACGCTATGATCAAGTTTCTACACTGTATACGGTGCGGGATACATATTATGTAGCGGCGTAGTCTTCGTGTCGAACGGAACGTAAAACGACACACGGCGAACGCGTAAACGAAACGTTCCTAAAAGAGGACGTATTGGAAGTAGTTCGTTAGCCAGGGTAGTGATTGTGGTGTGTGTGTGTGTGTGTGTGTGTGTGTGTGGGGGGAAGTGGTGATCGGTAAATACGCGGAAACGACGGACGGACCGTGACGAGGACGTGACTGGCCGTCGTAATTCGCGGCCAAACGGGCGCGGTAAATCGTCGCGAATTTGACGGAACGGAAGCGAAGGACAACGCTCGTTCGAACTCGCGGCGCGTGATCGTCTGGTCGGACGCGCGTCTATACGCGTCGTCCGGGATTTAAGGCCGACGGGGAGACGTGTCTCCGGGATTCGTAACGTTTAATTACCGCGGCGGATGCGTGGGGACGTGCGCGTGGGAGTCGCCTTCCCCCGGCCGGGTACCGTACACAATATCGCGTTGTGCGCGCACATCTACGCGTGTCTGTCGCGGTGTGCGAGACGTTGGTTGCGGTGGGTGCCGCCCGCCGATCGGGCGTGTGTGCGGCGACGCGTTTCACGCGTATTTAAAACGCCTTCGCCGCGCGTTACAAATACGTGCGAGCCATCCGATAACCGTGAAGCGCATTACGCGCATCACAGCGTGTGGCCGTCGTCGTGTTTTCCTCCTTCGACGTCATTCATCCGGTTCGACGCCGTCTAACCGCCGCCGCCGCCGCCGCCGCGCGAGTTCGTGCCCCGGCCTAATATGAGCGCGCGCGTGTGACGCGTACACTTATCCCCAGACGCGACGACGACGACGACCGCGGTCGAATTTTGCTCTCTGGCTGGGCAGGGGCGGGGAGGAGAGAGATTCGTTTTAACCGGCCGAACGTTTCCGTTTAATCGTTCGACGATTTCAAATTCCGTCCACATTTCCACGACCACGTAATGATTTACAGTTGATTGTTACGACGACCATCGCACACACGGCCATCTACCGGAGACACGCGTACGCGTTTAAGTAGTCTTAGAACTCAACTAAAAACCGCTATTGGTTTTTATCGCGCGAAAAGCAAACAGTGTTCGTTGTTGCCGTTATACGAGTTACGTCGTGAAACGACGACCCGGATTCGTAATAAACACAATTATTCCGAACAAAGGCGAACAACGAGGACGATGACAAAACGTAATTATACGTCAAACTTAAAAGTTTAGCGCGCAAATAATCCGAGCGTAACGATTATTTATTTATCGGGCAACGATAACGACTGTCGGTTTCGGGGAGGTGTCGTTACTCGTGGCCCGCTCGGGTTCGATTTTGACCACGTAGCTTGGGCGCCACGATTTCGCGCGCCTTCCACGCTCGTTATTTGACAAATAAAGATCCCGTGGTGGAATACTCATAAACGTGCCGCCGTGTTCGCTGTCGACGCGCGGTTGAACGCGTTATCCCGACAGGAGTTTATCGGCGCGAACGAATTACCGATTTATTATTTTGGCCGGCGGTTAGATGGTAAACACGGAACGCGATCATCGCGTCGACGACAATCATAATAAATCGTCATTTAACGAGCTTTTAAATTTGAACTTATTACGTTATGTAATCCTAATATACCGCGGTACTTTTTGTATAAATATTAAATTACACGCGTTGTCATATTCTTTTTAACGGAAAAATAACTTCCAGTAATTTGTTTAAACGTACAAATATTACTTTTAATATTCGTTTAAATTTTGATCGCGAATTTACGTATGGTAATACATTATGTATTTATTGGTTATATTTACATCGGTGTGCCCGGGGAGACGTTTATTGTTATTTTATTTTATTATTCAGCTTCTAAACCTTTAGCGATACTCGATTACAATTATAATACACGTTTGCCTTAGCTTAGCAAATTGATTGTATCTCATTAAACTGCTTACAAAAGTTTTCTAATTCAAAGTTTATACTAGTTCCGTTTTCAATAGCTCGATGTAGATGGGGATCACTTCGCATAGTATAGTTATGATGTTTTACAGCTTGTTCGAGTTGTAATAATTTCTGATAACATTCGCGAAGTTTGACGCGTATTAATGTATCCGCGGGGTCGTAGTGCAATACAATTTTATAACAATTTGCGGCCTTTTTAACGACTACATTTAGTCATCGCTGATCATTACTCGAAAACGTATCTAAGTTTGGCTACTTGCGAAGTCCATTCGAGTGAACTCGAATAAAAAAACATACGAGCAAGTCAAAACGAAATTACCCGTTTAAAGAAAAAAAAAACGTCGACCAACATTACCTAACGAATATTTGTAATTATCGAAATATTCGACTACTCGATTACACAGCTGCGCAATTAGAATACCCGTGTGTAGTAATAATAATGCGCGTGTTCAATAGACTATAGTTAAATTATCATTTCGACAAATTTAGTTCGGAACGAATTCCGATTTCCTATTTATTTATAAACGCGTACACATTACTTCAACATTGCTTCACGTTAAAATTCTATCCCGTACGGAATAATCCGCGTAGCCGAACATTTCGATTATTATTCGTTCGTCAAAAATACGGACGACGGGTCCGGTGAATTATGTAATCGTAATATACGTAAAACGATATCCGATATTGGAAGGGGCGTTGGTGGGGAGGGGGAGAATTTGTTCGACGGGAAAAGTTCGGATAGTTTTGTCGCGACCAATGGGTACACCACGGTTATTAGTCTGGAACCGTGAGGACTTTAAAATCCTCACGAAGACCGACGCAGGAGTATAATAATAACAACAACAATACACAAACTCCTGAAATACACGCGTGCGCTTCGTGAGAACTATACAGATTTTTTCAATGACGACGACGCTGCAGTATATTATATATATATATATATATACGTCTCTCTCTTACACACACACACGTGCGCGCGCGCAAATATATATATATATATTTAATATTTTATGGCTCGCAAGAATACCATCGGATTTTATATTTTACGACCACTGTTATTGTTTTTTAACGTTCCCAAAACAATACGGGAGTGTTTACGCGGGCGAGGTCGGTTTTTAATGCTTCGGAAATATTGTCCCAAACAGCAGTCTCTCGCGGTGTGGTATTATATACTATTGTACAATACACGCGAGCGTACACACACACACACACATATATATATATCACCACCATCTCCGCCGTCGTCTGGATATAATAACGTAATAGTCCTCTAAATGATGGTTTATCGTTCGACCATTAGCTTGGAAAGTTATCCCGAGACGGCCGACGATAATTCATTTGTGCGCGACTCCGGGGACACGCGAAAACAGTTCCTATAAATCGGTTTTCGGTCCGATCTCGGCGGCATTTCTATTCGACGACCGGGAGGTTTTGTTCCCCCGTTATATGGCACAACCGTTATCCACTCTACGTGCCCGACGTGTAATATTCGTCTAAAACAGTATACGCGCGGCGGAAAAGTATTTTCGCTTTCCGAACAAACGCGTAAATACACGCCGACATTGTTGGCCCGCGAAACGTGCTCGTCGATTGTCTACGCGGTACGACCAGATAATTTACCACGGTTGGACAGCTTATATTAGTACGGCGCCCGCGCGTACATATTGTGGAAAGCGTGACGCCGGTACATTTAAGTTGTAATTGTTGTGCGTTTGTCGTGTTCGATAATTGTTTGCGAATCTTTTACTCAGTTCGGAAAATGCGAACCGACGAAACGGTCTTAATTTAACGCGCGACGAATATGTTACACGATGTTTGTTACACGAAAAGAAACGGGAGATTAAATACGTTCGCGGTTCAAACAGGAGAGTTAAATAGTTATAATAGCGTTACGAGCGCTTAAGCGATTGAAACTGCGTTCAAAAATAGAATCGGAAGAAACGAAAACCATGTCATGTATACGAATATATTCAGATCGCGCAATAAACTTTCAAACGTATTAGCGATATTAAATAGATATTTGATTTACCGGCCTGTGTGTAAATACGTTCTATATTATACGTTCGACACGGTCATTATTCTAATTATATAAAATACAACTCGACCTAGCCGCGGGTTTAAGATATTTCGGTTCGTTAAACCGACGTAAGTGCTTTGGCAAAATAACAAACATTTTTATGCGCCGCAGATAGCGCGCGACGTAAGTACCAAATATTTCGAGACCGTAATAATAATAATAATAATAATATACGTTTATAAATGCCTACACAATAATTATTTTTCTGCCGAGTTTCCTAAAAAAATCTTAAAAACGAACGGTCGGTTTTTTTATATTTAGCATTCTAATTTGTAAATGGCCGCGTTACAATGACGACTTTCCGCGTCGTACTTTTTATTTCCCGTACGTATTTGTTCGTCGATATTATAATAATATTATTGATAGAAACGGGCGAGCTAACTTTTTTCTTTGAACGGTATCGGTCGTAACGTAAAACGCGATTTGCGAACCGTGACGAAAAATAGTTCGATTATTTTATAATCCGTTGCGTAACAGACACGATTGCATTGTTTTCTTAGAAACACGTTGGTTATATTATATTTTTGATATTTTCTATTTCTAAACAATACGCCGGAATACGCGTAGCGCACTTACATAATTGCGACGGCGAATATTACGATAAAAACTGTAAACACTCGCTACGTATAGTCGCACGATAATGTTTAATAATATACACATGTTCTTAATGTTGCTTAAACTTTGAGCAAGTTTCAGTATTTATTTACTCGCGAGGATTTTTCGTTTTTACTTTTATTTCGTTAACACTTTTTGAGATGGCGCATACCGTTCATCGGCCGAGTCGAAATTATCGTTTTTTCAAGATAAACTTCGGATTAATTATGTTAAACGTTACACCGTACGCAATTATGTAATACCGTAACGGTCATTTATTATTATTCGTTCATTTGGTTAGATAAGCTGTAGAACACTCCAACCAAACAGGATACTTTATTTATTTACTATAAATAGATAGACGCGTTAAAAATGATTAACCGTTAGTATAAATCGGGCGTCATTGGTAACGGGTAATTTGACATCGGTTAATTGTAATAGTTGTCGTCGGTGAAATTAGTCAGTGGCTAGAGATTTGGCGAGTGAGTGGGCGGCTGGCGGAAAAAGTCCAAACCGCCGTTGACGGCCGGCTCTTAATTTACATTTTCCAAAGATTCCGCGCCGATTGAACGTCGATCGTATTTCGGGGTGGACGTTTCCCAAATGTCCGGTACGTATAGGAAACAAGCGTATACAAACAAGCGTTTCGACTCGTAGTTTGTGTACGGTCCGAACCCGACAGTTGTCGCGTAAGCCGAACCGAGCCGGACGTATTGCTTCCCGATTATCGTACGGGTTATATAGATTCCAAATTAAAAACTACAATCAATACGGTTCCGCGCGGCGGACGCGGTAAAGCGAGCGCGTTGTTTTCGTACTATATATACTCGGGCACTTTGTATACCACGTCTCCGGGTACCGTCGATGATATTATGCGGCGTGCGTGCGTGCACGTTCACGCGTCCCGACGGTTGTCTAGGCGATCCAACGTAACCGCGACCCGACGATTGATAACCGCGGCTGGCTGCAGGGGTCGCGTACAGGTGCGCTACGGGGACCGTTTTTCAGGTGTAAAAAAGCCCTGTGCGTAGAAACGCGTGCGACGAGCGCGGCAGTTGAAGCCACGCGACCACCGTGGCACACTCCGCATCGCCGTCGCTCTAATGAGGTCGAAGTCCGTGGCCAGGCGTCTAGCTAAAGGTAAGACGACAGATTTACGCTTACGCAACTCTCGTGCACGCGGACGACTCGCGCCACGGGATTTATTTACCGGGCCGCCACCGCGGCTGCCAATCTCCGTTTGGGCGATTGTCGATTTTGTGTTTTCGATCATTTCGCACGATGTAACGCATTAACGACGATACAACGTAGCCGTCGACTGTACGAATAGTATCGCGTTTCTCGTCTATCGTGTACTGTCGTCGACGAATCCGTTACGCATTTCGGCTAACACGTTCGTAATTTCGTCGTGCTTAACGCTAACCGAACGTTTTTCCAGAGATAATATATTAATAATAGGGAAACGGGTAATTGTTATTTAGGCGTTTAATGGTAGGCTTTTCCGTGCGCACGCGTGTACGATTTTACCGGAAATCGTCGGTATCCAATTATTCTAAACGGTAAAATTAACGAATAGGCGTTAAACGACACACACGGATTTCAAACGACAAATCGCGCGTACGTAATCACGAACAACGCGACTAAAGAATAATAATAATAATGGCTGGCGCCAGAGTCCGAGATACACTTGATATCGTTTTACGAAGTAAGCGGCAATTCATTCACGACGGATTTCGTTGAAAAACACATTTTCGAGTTAACGAATAACGATTTATTATAATCGCGCTTTTCGCTTCCAATTACCTACTTTTATTTATTAGCCGTTCGAAAATATTAAACTATTACGATTCACCGTTATTATTTGTCGGGTTACGGCTTATAAAAAATTCAAAATCCTCTTCGACACCTCTTCGGCTTTGAAATGTACGCGCTGGCTCAATATTAATAACGATCTAAATTATCGGTTTTGCGACTAGTAATAAAAATATGATTTTTATAGCGGACTTACGAGCACACACGTAACGAAGCCGGGGGCTTCTAAATAAATCGTGTAAGAAAATTGTGCAAAAAAAAATTATTGTAACTCGTATTTTAACAACGCAAACAATATTTTTTATGTTTTTAAATCGTTTTAAGAGCTGATTACGTTGAATATACGTATATCATATTACACATCAATAATTACGAAACGAATACGGTCGATGCCCGAATACAATTGCTCGATTCCATGTAGCTCGAGCAAATATGTTTGATCAAAATTTCGTATAAAAAAAAAAAAAAAAAATTAAAATTAAAACGAATATTCGTCAGAAATAGTGATCTTGCTGATTACTTTTCGAATTTAATAGCCGCACGAAAACGATAACAAATGATTACATATTTTCGCGTTTAAGGAGTATCGTATAATTTAAAGAGTTGCCAATTATTGTTGTTATTATTATTTCGTAATAACTATTGTAATTCACGTTGACATTACGTCGTATAATAATAGTTTTTGTGTTAAACTATAGAAGGATTTGCGACGGAGGAAACGATCAAATACAATTCGTCAATGTTAATGATTCAAAATAATTTAAAAACGAAGTAAAAGATATACCCGCGTAGCTAGTTTTATGTGCCGTTATAACAATAATATTAAGCTGTATTACGTTACGAGCGACAGACGTGTCCGTTATACGATGGATAATTTATCGTCGCGGTAATTTTACAATTCGCGCGTACGGTCATTTTTCGTTGATTGTCAAATACTAGACTCGTAATTTACAATAAGAGTACGAACTAAGTGTAAAAATACATCGAATAGCGTGACAAAAGAAGTCACCCATTGGACGGAACACTTTCTGTTCGTTTATTTTTTTAACCAATTTAACAAGCCGCTACACCGGTCGCGTACCAGGAATTATGTTTGTCGATAAGTGGTCGGTTTAGAACGAGAGCCTGTTAACTTTTAGAACGGCTTTTAGACGTGATTAACGTGATTGGGATACGTGTGGCGGGGAATCCGTCATTATGTTTAGGGTAATATTTCGAAGGGATCGTATTATTTTCAAATTGTACATGTCGGCATATCCTCATAGTGTAGGATCGTACGTCCCAAATTGATTTTAAAAGGGATACGCGTAAATCGACATCGAAGTTCGCGCGATTGTCGTTAACGAGTAACCGTTTCATGTTCATTAGTCGGGAATTATGTTCAAAGCGTGTGTCGGCTTGCGCATGATGGGCCCCGTTAAGTAGCCGGTCAAACGGGGTGCAGTATACGAAACGTTGGTTTTTTTTGTACCCCGTGGAGAATTCTCGTTGTCGTCAAATTCGAAAACACGTTACATCGTTCGACGTAATTGTTTGCCGAGCAAACTCGTCCTCGTTCGGGACATGTTTCCTGCCGGTTTCGATCCGGTAACGATTTCGATTCGAAGAAAACACCACCGTCTTAAGTTTACGTCAATCGACAGTGTCCGACACGATAGTGTATAATACTCACACACACACATACACGTGTTCGGACAGCGTGGTGTTTTTGGGCAGACAAAAGAGCGCATAGTCGTGGGCGGGGGTTGGACAGCGTGGTGTCCGGCGGATGTGTCCGATTTCACGGCCTCCTACACCGATCCCTTCCCACCGGTCTCCATTGCGAAAATTCCGAGAAGATCGCGCAATCGTAAAAACTTACGGCCGACACGTGTGTGTCTTATGCTCCCTGAATCCAATCAATTATAATAATAGGTACGCGAAAGCCGAATAACGAATGGAAAAAGGGACACCGGCTCGTTATTCACGCCGACGTCGTGTCCGTGCCAACACAAATATATATATATATATATATATACACGTATAACGCGGGCATGCCGCGCCCACGATTATACGCGCGTTGCGTTTGTACGGTGAAACATATTTTCTGGACGGTCCCGTGGCTCATTTATGTGTAGCGCTATGTGTGCGCGTAATTTACGACGAAACGCGTTTAATTCGACCGCATATTGGTCGGAAATTCGCGAGAACGCGGCGCTTCGAGTATCTTTTATTCAACCCTGAACGGGTCGCCCGCGTATATCGTACGTCCAGCACATTTCGGCGTCACGACGTTTCGATGGGAAAAACTATTACTTCTTTCGACCGACAACCAAGTTGTTGATGTTCGTTAATAGTTGGCGCGCAGTGATAATGGTTAATTTGCCGAAAAATCATTTTGGTTTCCGAACCGGAACCGTTTATGAACCGTTTAGTCGTCGAACGGTGGAAGGACGAGGGGGGGGGCGAGAGGAAATAGCTCAAAGGCTGTATTTTCAACGTAAAGCGTTTCTTTTTATTACGAATTACGGTGGTTTTTTTCGAGTAGACATTTTTCAAATATGAAAACGCGCCAAAATCGCTTCACGTCGAAACGGTTCACATTAAAACATCCGGATCCGTCTGCGGGTTTCATACGCTTAAACGTAAAGCGAAAAAGAAATACGAGCGTGAAAACGCGCGTTCTATTAAATTTCACTAAATTCTTTGAGTCATATGTAACCGGCGGAATTAATCCAATAACCTTTGACGCAGTTAACGATGATTTACTGAGGTATGCAAATATAAAAAACAAAAAACGCTTACTGTATTTCTGTACGTTTCTGTATCGCAATTTACGTTACGTTTTTGTACGGAATATCGTATTTTACGCTAGATTATCCACTAAAAGGTTTGTCAAAGAATATTTCCGTTTTATAAATTTTATAGGATACATTTACTCGATATTATATATATATATATATATATTTAGAAGTGTTTTATACCGAACGCGTGATAAAATTCTGATTCGGCAAATCGAATATTATTATTATTATTATTATTATTATCAAACAAGTCGAACAAAAAGCGACACATTTTGTTATTAACGAACAATTCCACGGAATAATCAAATCGAATTCGTCGTTGAACCCATTTGAATTTCTCGATTTTTTAACACGTTCCATAATTTTTTTAAGAATTTTGGCGACGTTGACGACGATGTAGCTTATTAAACGCAAAATCGCTCGTTATATAATTACTAAAAGTATTATTATATTTCGTAAGCTTTAACTGGCGACGAATGCGCTAAATAAAGAATTAACTCGTAAATTACTCGGACGATTTTCTCGACGTTTCTCGTTGCTTCAACGAACACGATATTTTCAAACGTATTTTCCCCATTTGTATTTATCGTTTACGAAATAATAGATTTGTAATAAGACGTTTGTCGTTCAAACTACGTCAGTAACGGTTTCGAGTCAACACACACCTAAAATTACGCGTAGAGTGTATTTATTAATATTTTTCCGACGCGAAAACGCCTCGGAGGATATTCAACGAAAACGGTCGAATCTAAAGAGACTACGAGGGGCGAAAATTGTGAAAAGTCATTCGGGGAGTTGTAAATATGACGACGACACGTGTGCGGTTGGAAATCGTTTAATTCCGCAAGCTGCCGTACAACGAAATGTCGGAGAAAACCGAGCGAGCGATTCCCGTATGTTTTGGACCCAAGGTTCGTGCGGCCCGTTACACGATATTAATACGTTGTTGGGAACGTCTCGTATACTTTTCGCGCCTACGACCGAGTGCGAAAAACGTGACGTAGTCACTCCTGTTTAGGCTATAACGCAACGCCCGCCGCCGTGGCTGTCGCGTGATCGTCAGTGACACGGCGACTAATAATCCGTTAAGGACGAAGCCGGTGGAAAACAGGAAGTGCCGCGGACGGAACGCGGCATTAAAAATAGACACGGGCCGCGCGCACGTGTGGCACGCTGGACGATTCAGCTGCCCGCCCGTAAGAAGGTGACCCGCGGCTGAGACGGGCAGACGTCTGTTGACCAAATGACCGCCAGCCACGTTCCCAATAATCGCCCCCGGGGACCGGGTGTACACGGTTCGCCGGTCGGGGGTTGAACACCGAGCGTTGTCGGCACGTAACCAATAATCAAGCCCCCGTAACGACGATTTTCGGTCCGTTCGAAAATCGTCTCTCGGCACCGTCCGGCGTCAAAACAAATACGTTCCGACCGTCCGCTATTTCGGAGCCGTAAACACGCCCGTTATCAGTCATAATCGATCGGCCATATACTCATTCCGCGAGTACACCTCGGCCGCGTAGCTTCGTCGGAAACCAATCGGCCCCCCCTTGATAATAACGCCGTCAACGGTTGTACGAGACAGCAACACGAATACGATTTGCCGATTAGTCCGAACACGTACGGCTGTTGTCACGCCTTTGTCGACGAACGGAATTTCGTACGATCTCATCGTTTACGCTGGCCAACCTGGCTACTAGTGTACGCCCATTAAAATAATTCGCGTAAATCGTCGGCCATCGCCCATTTATGTCCGTTGTCTGCCAAACAATCCAGAGACGCGCACGTACAACAAACGTCGCGTATTTAAAAAATCCGCCGTCGTACACGCGGTATTGTCGAATAGTCGGCAACGTTAAAACGTACGCCGTGATTTTATTTCGACGGAAAAATTCTTAATCGTTTTTTTCGCTTTGACAATATAACGCCAACAATCGCGACGGGTTTTTGTTTTTACCGCGTTGTAGGCATAATCGAACGTTTCAATTATTCCACTTGAGAAACGTAAACGTTTTCGTACCATGCATTGTAACGTAATTGACTAAAACGAATAACGGAACGGCAAATGTTCGGAGGTTATATATTTATTGCCGTCGAGCGTTAAATAATTGCAGCGCACGCGTGTAATAAACGACCAGGAAAATAGTTTTCTCTGTCTGTTGTTGGTCAATAGTAGCAAACAACGACGATATCGGCGTGTAATGCAATACGTTTCGCCGGGTCCGTTTCGTCCGGTTCACGATATTATATCAAAATTGAATTATATTTCTCAACCCCTTTGACCCTTCGTAGTTGTACACACACGACATTTTCTTGCGACTATTTTTTGCTTATCACATCGCGCACGTATAATATATATATATATATATATTTGTGTGTGTATATTTAGAGAGAGGGAAATAAATAAATATAATAATAATATCGCGTTAATAACTATGGTGGACACGAAACGTAGTGCGTGACAGTGTCTCGACAATAATTTCCCGTCGTCGTCGTCGTCGTCGTCGTCATCGTGCGGACGGAAAGTGGACGGCGCTCGTGGAATCGGTGGGAATGGCGAGGGGTGTTGTGTCGTCGGCCAATCATTAGTGTGTACGGCCGTCCGGAAGGAACTTGGTTTCCTGAGGAGATAACACGGTCGCGACACGACACTTCACGTGCGCGATTATGACGTGAGAGGTAAAGGCGAAACAAAAAATAGCCGAAATAAAACAAAAATGAAATATAGAAATGGGAAATTTATCAAACTACCAGATCTGCCGTTGTCACAAAGTGAAATAAAAAGAACGAGAGAACGGGCAGAGTGACCCCGATAAAAAATATATAGTAATCGGGCAAAATCCATTAAAAAAACTGTACACACACACATACACGCATATAAGAACGAAATTCAAAGTATTTCGTTACAGTTATTAATGCAAAATAACGTATTATCACAAACGATCTGAGGTCTCCGTGTTCCCGACATAATAAAAACTTTCGTGCAGTTTTTTCGGTACCTGTATATATTTACGTACACAAACAAACGAAAAAGTTTAGTGACTATACGGTATATTAGAGTATTTTTATTATAGATTTTGAACAAAACGAAGAACGTATCGGCTAAAACGACGACGCTTTATTCCTATTTCGTATACTTTTTCGTATAACATAGGTTACAAAGGTAACTCGTCTATCGACGTTTTCCGATAACACTTCTATCTAGTTTGGTACGTTATTCGACACGTTTTTTGATTTTCCCAGCAGTGAAACAACCAAATAATCGCGATCACCCCTCACAATTTCTCCGATAATTCTACGCGATATAATCGGATACATTCGATCGTCGAGCAGTCAAATTTCGTTTTGGTTATCGTAACGCAAAACCCATATCCATTTCGTTAGTTATTTTTTTTTTTATACGCGTCGACGAAAATTCTTTCGAATAATTCGACCAGATTTCGAATAATTATAGCGTTTTGAAAATTCAACGCGTTTTTTATACGTTAAAATAAGTAGATACAATTTTAAGTTACACAGAACCTACGGTAAGATATTCCGACGACATCAAATCAATCGCAAACGAAACGGACGACGACGTTCGCGTGTAAAAAAAAAATGGCGATTAATTTTTCAAACGGAATTCGTGATGGTAGTGATTTTCGAATGTCAAAAACGTGTGAAAACTGACGAATATTTCCTGTAAACGTTTCGATCGGAACTTACCGGAAATAACTTCCACGCGTCGTTACGTGATTTCTCTACGTCAATTTCGTTAGAAAATCACGTACGATCGGCCGTGCGAAATGTCCAAAAGTATTTATAGTCCGACCGCCGTACGTAAAGTGTACGACGTCGTCAAACGTAACCGACTATGGCATTTTGGCTAATGTTGTCCTCGTCGTTGGCCAGAATCGTTTTCTGATTGCGGCGCGATTACCTTAGTCGTCGTTACCATCGAATCGCGGATAATAACAATAATACGACTGTCTGAAATCACCCACGAGCGTCCGTTATTATTATTTTTTGGTTCCACTTACCCCCCTCATGTTCGTTTTCGGTCGCCACCACGTTAACCGTCGATGGGTACATACACACGGACCTTGAAATCCGTTCGACCTACACCGACGCGCGTCAACTACACATATTGCAATATTTGTAACGGGCGATTAATACGCGGAACGTTTTGCGCGTATAACCGCCGCACGGGCAACGACATGTGGTCAAAAAAGTGAAGAGGTCCTCGTACGTGCACCGCTATACATACACACGCACGCACACATACACACGCACACACACACACACACACACACACACACACACACACACACACACACACACACACACACACACACACACACACACACACACACACACACACACACACACACACACCCACACACACACACACACACACACACACACACACACACACACACACACACACACACACACACACACACACACACACACACACACACACACACACATACATAAACGCTGGCGGGGCACGTACCAATATATTATTATTATTATTGTATACTGTAGCACGCGTATATAATAGCGCGATTTATTATGCGTTTCGGTTTTTTGTTTCGCGCAACCAACGCGCGCGTACACGCGAATACTACCACCTCGGTACTTATGCGTGTCGTGCGTTTTAACAGCCACAGACGCGCTCGGGACGAGAGAGCAGGGGAAGGGGGAAATTTTTCGAAACGTGTTTTTGTTCCACGGATCAAAACGAAACGTATTTCGTTTCGTCTGTCACGAGTGGTGGCCCACTCGTGTCGCCGATACACTTCCGAACGTTATATTAGCGGTTTAATATACTAGTTCTGTACGTTTTCAACGCGCGCGCGCTCGAGCGTTTGTTTTCAAATTCGAGTCGAGTCGTGCGTTTCTACGCGTCGCCATCTCTTTAAATACGTTTAAAAGGCGCTTTTAACATATTGAAAACAGTATATTACGAACATATTTTTTTTTATTACGTGTTTTCACCCTTCCCCCTCTGTCCACCCCAACAACTCGGCTTACAACTACGCACGTCACGATCGAAGAGTTATGCGTGTGTGTTCAACCCGAACGAAAAAGAAAATAATACACTTAGCCGAAATTTTGTAGAATAATTGGACTACTATGGCGGATTATAACGAGAAAATTGTGTCTATTATATTATTATGGTAAAATACGATTCGAATTACCACGTTGTTCCATTTAAAACCTATTCGATGACCGATAAAAGAATATTACTCGTATTATTAGTCACCTATTTTTATTTTCGTAAAACTTAGCCGATAAAAGAATATTATACGTATTATTAGTCATTTTCGTTTTTTCGTTTTTTAATAAGCGACGAATGCGTATACCGTGTTTAGATTTATATTAATATTTTGTTTAAGGGTGAAAGCCGGAAGGTAACTTTTTATAATTCGAAGTAACCGAAAACATTTTCAGCGCGTAACTCGCGTTCAATAACACATTTTGTGAGAAGAATTTATTTGTTCGTACGTACACGTCGTCGGTTCGTAGCGATCAGTATATTTCGGAAATTCGAATTGAAACGTACGGACGTATAAAGGCACACATACGACTTTTATTATTTACACGAAATAAAATTTACGAAATTCGGACGTATCTAAATTGGAACTTAAACCGCGATTAATTAAACGGTGACTTATGTAGACACACGACGGAACATAAATTAATAAACGATTATTATATAATCGACGAGGGGTGAACTATTGTTTTCTAATGATTTTGATACGATTGAACGTATTGCATAGGGCGCGCATTCGACGCAAACGCGTGTAACATAGTACTCGATGATATCGGTGAATCTCTGAAGGACAAAAATCAAATTACTAGAGTCGTCCCTGATTACCGGTCGAAACCATTTACAACCGCGTTGTCCGTAATAACCGGAGATTTTTAGAAATTATCGGCCGGTGAAATGTGTTAAGAATCTTTAAACTCTTTTCCTGCCCCTCGATTAAATTATATACGAGTATATATATATATATATATATATATGTTTTCGCGACAGTAGGCTCGTGCAACGTCCTTATTATTTTAGTTACCGTGTAATCGAACGACAGGGACACGCCGAAAAACAGTTGTCTCGACAATGATAGGGAACTTTTTGACCCTCACTACGCGGTTAACGAGCGTGTGTATATCGTATTTTTTTGCCCTTCCGTGTTTTCTCGTCCCCTGCGAAGTCATTTATCATCATCCGGACGACACACTGTCCCTGACAACACTATCCCATCAATATCATAATAGCCGATCATTGTACGTAAGGCAATTTTACACACACACACACACACATGTATATATAACACGGTAGCGTTGTACGCACCACGTTTTCGCAAAAAATCGAAAAATCATCTGGCCGCCGGCACCGATAATCATTTGTGGGGACTCTATAAACCGATCGCTACGCCGCCGCCACTGTCGTACGCATTCATTACATAATCCGCCGTCGTTTGTTTTATTTATTTCCTTCATATTGTACATAGTCGGCCATAAAACGTACACAATGCTTACACACAGCTGTTGGTTTTGTAAAACGTTTCGGTCTTCACTAGTGGCATTCTTCGATAACTATGCCGCACCGTACAAACGTCTCGGCTATTATGTCGGACATTTACCACATGACTCCCGGGGGACAAATTCTGCGTACTATATGACTATGATTATCGTTTTCCTTTTTGGATTCTAAAGTAGAACGCCACAACCGGGAGCTCCGTTTTACCACGAAATTTCTATAATATACGAACGCGTACGATAATATACAAATACGCGTCATACTCCCAATATCAATTAACACGGTTGATACGGTATTACCGGTGTACAATTTTCTGTAAAATTTTTCGCGCCTCTCACTATAGCGAAATATATTTTAAATCGTCGATTATTCGAAAATAAAACGAATTAAATAATCGGGTAAATTGTCGATTTTATCGGTAAAAAGACGGTTTTTTTCGTTCGTACGTCTGGCGAATATAAAAAAATGGCGTGTCTATAGGGCCTATCGACTAATTCCGATAACGTAAAAAGCAATTACAATAATGTTTGCTCCGCCCAAATTGGCTTAAAGAAAAACAATTGTAAAACCGACAATGTTCGTATATTTGAAAAAAAAGAAACTAAACGCTTTTAATATATTTGGCGGTTAATTGCAATTTAAGCAACGATTATCGGACCATTTCAGCGAATCCGTTAATATTTGTCGTCACTTAAATTAGGTTGATCCGAAATCGTCAAGCTATCAGACTAAATCATCTGTATCACAATATTCTTCGTCCTCTTTGCGTTCTACACGTTCAACATTCTCAGCACATAGAAGCGCTTCGTCACTTTTATATGTGTTGCTTTTCGATTGCGTACGATCGCACGAATTCGTTTCGCGTATACTTAACGACGAATTTTAAAATTATACGTTAGGAAACGGTCTCGAAAATTTACCGTATCGATATTTCCCTAAATAATTCGCGACGCCGTTACAACGAAACGTCGAAGGGCAAACAAAACGGCACGTACCGCCGTAAAAGCCGGTTATTAGCGTTTTACCGATATTTATGTTTCGAATGGACCGTTTACGAATAACTATAATTAACGCGATTTAGGTTCGACGGTATTTAAATAAAAGTCATCGTCCTAGTGGAAAATACGAAAAACGAATGTTTCGATTATAAAACGACGGTAAAAGAACAGCGTCGGCACAATTCAACGAGTACGGATCATTTGGTCACACATAAACTGGTTGAACCAAAGGCGGCGCGTTATGATAAACGCTAATTGATCGTGTTTACCGTATGTCGACGTGAATTATCGACAACACTCCAATTCGATGTACCGAATAATCGGAACAACTCCCGAGACATTATAATCGTCGATAGACGACCGAAGTGATTTCGTCACGTCAGCGTCCGAAAAGTGTCCACTCGTAAACAAGTCTATCGATTCGTCAACGCGAGGGACGCTTACGGTATTAAACAGCCGAGTTGGCACCGAAACAACGTATCGATCGAATCCGAAACTTTACGCGGTATCTCGAAAGATACATTTCTCGTGGACGCCGCGTCTACGACGGTTTGCTTATAACACGCGCCTATGGCGAAACAAACGGCCGTTTATAAAAACGTAGGCGGTAATCGTGTCGTTCTCTATTTTTCTCGATTGTCGCGCACTGTCCCGTATATGAAACCCTATTGGCTATCTTAAAAGGTCGCGTGGTTTCGCCGTATCCGAAACGGAAAGAAGTTTGCGGATACGCCGTATACCGGGCGTATACTCTCCCGAATCGTTTACGCCGTAATCGAAAAATTCGCGCAATTACTACTAATCGTACCGGGTAGTAGGATTTTTGTGGCTGGCCAAATAAAACGACGAAAGCTTACGGAACGCGAGTGATCTGTTCGCGGCGATAATTCGTTAGTATTTCGCGACGCGGACGATATATATATATATACATTATTCATGTACTCAAACGTCGATCGTGGCATTTTGAATTGCCGCGCCGGTCGGCCCGTTACGGTTTATATTCAAATACGTCCGTCGTCGTCGTCGTGTTTCGCGTACCTGTCCAAACAAACGACGGGCGGCTATACGGAAAGGGCGAGGAGAGAGCCTTGTGTTTTTGCCCCGTGACGTGGAAACGGATCACGCGCGCGATCGTTTAAAACGTGTCGCGACAATCGCGTAATATAATTTCCCATCGGCGATTTAATTACGAACGTCACACTCGCGTACTATATATATATATGTGTGTGTGTGTGTGTGTGTGTGTGTACAATGGTACAGATACGTACTACGATTCGGGTACGTGTAGAACTCCAAATGTAAAGTCTTCGACAATGCGCGACGGTTGCTGATCCCCCGGATACAAGCCCGCGCCCATGAATATGAATTTAATTGACGAAGAAACGCGCTTCGAACAATCGTCGTCATTTCACCGCGACAATAATAATAATAAGACAACGGAGAATGGGTTTTTAAACGTTCATCCGGCACCATGCCCTCCATTCCTCCCCCAAAAACTCCGCCATAACTGCCGCCGCCGTCGTGTACCATCTATTCATCCCGGGAGTACTTGTAGGTGCAACGGAGACAAAGGGACGTGTCACCCTTTCTGCCGCCGACGGTTATCGCCGTTTTATTCGTGCACGTTAAATATATACAAGCGCGCACCACCTAGACACTCCGTGACTTTGCCGATCGATCGGAAACCGTAGAACGCGCGCGCGTATGTGACCGCGACGTTCGCTCGTGGGCAAACGGTTTTTTAATCGATTCCGGTCGTCGGGATTTACTTCGGGAACAATGACGGGACCGTCGTCGCCGGAAAACAATAGCGGAACGCGCCGTTATTTCCGATCCATATTATAATTACGCGCGCGGTACGCTATGTGGAAAACGAGTCGGAACAAACCGCGGTGCGAGATGTTAATATCGGCGATAATTTATGTACAGTATTAATGTGCCGATCTTCGAACTCGTTTAAAACGATAACGTTACTCGTTCATTTATTGTTCCCCAAGGGGTGATTCGAATGTAAATCTACGTACTTATATATATATATATATACACACGTTTAAAATAATTTCGGAATCCGAGTAAAGCGTGTTATTTTTTTATTTCGAATTTCATATCGAAACGACCACTGGTGAAGTATAATAGAGCATTCTTTAATTTCGAGTCAGTCGAACGTTTACTGTATAACAATTATTGGATACCTAAACAATATCGTAAACCAGAAACGACGAATTTGTGTGTTTACGGTAATTAGTATTGCCCTCCATAATACGAGTGATCGGATTATTCGATTTTATCGTATTTTTCGTTCGTAAACGGGAAAAATGAAGAATAGTTACAGCGCTATTTCAACCCCGAACTTCACATTTATTAATAAAATATTGTATACTAAACGCGTATTACTTACGTTGTACAGAACAGCCAAACTTTTACGACGTACAGGTTTAAGCGGTGAACGCGTGCCGGTCACTAAATGAAAATCGGAACAACCGAATTATCCGTGAATTTCGACTGATTTTGATAAACGAATTATTTTCAGGATAATCGACGAGTAAATATTTTCGAACGAAATAAATTGTATTAGAAAACATTAATAAAGCCGATAATGTTTGAACGTACGTACCGATATTATATCAATCGTAAACATCAAAAGAATAGATATTTTTCGATTATATTTATATCGTAAAATATTATATCGTTATAATCGACATAATATTATCGAAAGAAAAAAGGTAAACATTTCAAATCATTCTCGTTACTTACCGGTTATAATTGGCCATTCAGAAAATACCCGCGGATACGATAGCGACACATAATGTGTAGACAAATAATAGTCGTTGATACGTGCGATCGGACGCGGGATAATTAAATTTCGAAACGTAATTACATTGATCTATTAAAACGAAAAATGTCGTGTAGTCTATGGAGTACGTTTTCTATAAACTACGGGGCAATAGTGACGGTGGAACCGACGGATAATAAACAAACCGTTCGGAAAATAATACGCGCGGCGATTGACGGGTAAATGTCCGGGTGGAAAGTACGTATAATTCCGGCTACTGGAAATAACTCCGACAAGTGTGTTCACTTCGTGTATATACGTTCGCCAAAGTTTACAAAACGGGCGTAGAGCGCGCGAAAATCGTAATTAAGCGAAAAGTAGTTCGGAAATTAAAAACCACGAAACGTTCTCGCGCCGGTCGCTCGCGTACGACGCATAGAATTTAACGTATTCGTGTACGAGTAATTTTGCGTGCATTGGGCATGTAGTGTTGTTAATCGTCTACAATCTCGTAACGGGATATATTTACGATCAGGTCACACATCGTGTACCGAGAACGGCGTAAACGTAGTTTTCGGAAAAACATATTAAAACGCGTTACGTGTATTTATATATCGGCTCTCAGCGCATCGCGACATTGTGGGGAGAGATGTACGTGCGCGAAACCGGATATTCGGAATAACAAAAAAATAACGTTAGACAATAAATAAGAACTTAAGTCCGACGCGCTTACTGATAATACGAAACGTGACCGTGTAATTTCCGCGCTATTGGTCAACGCGCGTACGGTAATCGGATCGTAAAGCTTCCGGGATTTTGAATTTTTCGCGTGATTTGACTAACGTAATCTCCTTCGAAGTGTCGTCGTTTGGCGGCGGACGCACATTCGCGTTTTTTCACACACGATTCTCTATTGGAATGGCCCTGAAAATAACTGGAATTGTGATATCTTCAACCGACGCGAAACGTTCACCTTCGAGTACGTGTCGCAGATTCGGAAATAGTCAAAAGACGCACGGAACAAAGTCCGGCGAATACCAGGGTCGGGGAATTCGTTCATCAGGCAAATATCGATGAGCCGCGAAAATCGTGTGATTAGAACCGTTGTCGCAAATACCGACCATTTATTTTTCGACGTACATCATCGAGTGACTTAAACGTTTTGAAACATAAAAACCATAAACGAATCGCTTGTCCGTTCGGCACGAATAATTTCTCTCCTCGCGTATCGATTTCGATTGTTTCAACTTTGCGAAGTTGACCACCAACTCTGTTCTACGCCATCGAGCGACATCGCCGGTTTTATAAATGTTTACGCCGAACGCGAACGGTTGTTTTCAACGACGCTTCGTTACTACGAGCAGTGCGCGAACATTTTTATGGCGATTTGTTCGAGTTTAAAAATTTTACGTCGATTACATGGGTTGATGTGTTAACGAACATAACGCGTAAACGCTGTCTCGTATGGACACGGTAACGGTTCACGCTAGACCGATGTAACCTTAACGATTAAACATGCGGATAATAAATTATGATCACATCTTCCAATAATTGTGTGTTCTATAAGAGAAACGGGTATTTTTTTTTTCTATAAACAATCATATCAACGCTTTTTTTGGTGTCAATTTGTGGTTGGTCATGAACAACGTATATATGTAATATGAGTGTATACGTTTATGAGTATATACGCAATTTTTTTCGGAAAAGCTCTTTATTCGACGAACCTTTAAAAAATAAAAATATTTTCGCGTTAACCCAAAGTTTCGATAAACAATCGAAATCATCCCGTTAAATATACTCGTACGTCTGTACCGCGATTTAATATCGGATTTAACGAAACAAAATCGACTCGACGATTGTTGTCTAAAATTCGTCCCACGTTGAAAAATCGCGTAAAATATATATCGCGAAAATAAAAAAAGGATCTAAACGTGTAGATTTAAGCTGGAAAACCGAAACGTAATATTCCGCGACGAACGACGACGTGTAGTTTTATTTGACCGAAATATCAGATCGTCGTGTACACTCGTTATCTCGGTAAATAAACAATTTCGTTTTTTCATACGATACGTCATTAATTGTGTCCGTTACGGGCAACGGAACGAACTTGTCAGAATAACAAGAACAAGATTTTCATTAGCGTTCGGGAGCGGGTGAACACCCCGTGACTACGTCAGTGTACGAAATCGGTTCGGAATCCTTTTCGGACGTTGTGCGTCACGCGAGATGGCGTGCAAACGCGGTGCGTCCGCCGGTGGGACTGCGTTTAATCGGCCCGGGCGTGTGCGTGTGCGGAACAAATACGAAATTCGGAGGGATTACGGGATGGAACTTCGCGCCAAATAATAATAATAATCCACGCAATTTAAAAGCCGGACGGTAGCTGCGCGTCTGGGGAGCTTTAGGATGAACGCGTCGGGTTCCGAGATGTTCGGCGGCGCGACCGAGGGCATTTATTTATCGCGTAAGGATCCGCAGAACTTGGCAAGGTGGTTGCGCAATAATAATAATACCACGGTGCCTTACTGCCAGTAGATAATACAAACACATACAGTCACGAGGACGTGAGCGACGGTTACCAGGAACAGGGTTAAGCTTAGGGACCCGAGGGTTGTTAGTGTGACGCCGTTTGTACGGGGTAAACAAAAGTGACACGAAACGTTACGGCCAAATGGATTTATTGAAGGCTTCGTCGTCCCATTGTTCCTCTTTTCAATTAATTTCACTGGCTTCCGCCGCGCGCTTAATTTATCGTCGTCGTCGTTGTGTTCACCCACCGTCGCGCGTGTATATATATATATACACGTATACAATATGTATACTTATTATATAGGTAATGTAGCGCAAACAACGCTCTGATGTAAACTGTAGTTCAAGTAGCGGTGGAAAAGGATAAAAAAAGACCGCGTATACATACAGTGACGTCGTTCTCTTTTTCCCCGTCCTGTGCATACTCTCGTTTTAATACAATTATTATTATCGCGGACCCGTACGACGTAATTCGTTTTCTGCGCCGTTCCTGTTACACAATTTGCGGTTAAGGAGGGTACTTCGCCCGAGCAGCGAGTTGCCCGAAGGCGTACCGCGTATTTTCGGGCCCTGTTTAATGTGACGATTCGTCACTCTTGCCGGCGTTTATTCCCGCGGAATTTATTTTCGAATTTCGTATACTCGAAGCGCGGAACAACCGCGTTAACATTAACCGATCGTCGTTATTCTAACCGGTACCCTGAAACGTAAAATGTAAAAATCGATTATAACTTTCGCGAACGTTGACTATTTTAATAACGACACGCTCTTCGAATTTCCGCGACGGTAACCTTTTTCGGTTTTAATACGGTTTTTTCGTTAGAAATTAGTTGTCAGTGTATTAACGGCGATGCTCGTACATTTTCGTTAATAAATTTCCTTAAAATCGTATAAACGCACTACATTATACGTCGTGTATATAACTTATAAACGAACCAAGCTCTGGACGGAATCGTTTTCAAATATAAAATAATAATAATAATGATACAACGGGTCGGGCCGCGACGAGTGCGAGAGAGACGAGTGGCTCGTGTAACTTACCCGAATCGGATTTTTTTTCAATTTTTTTAAAATTGTTCTCACCCGTGTATTTTACATTTCTTTCGGAGCGCGATATGTTATTAAGTTCGCTTCAGTTAGCCGTGAACCGTGTCATGCACTAATAATTTCTTTTATACGTATACAGCGGAACGTTCAACAAGATTTTGCACGAGTCAAACAAATTTTTTTAGCCCGTTCGACTAAGTTAATACAAAACTGTAAAAGTCGTGTTAAAAATTACTCGTATTTGTTAATCGAAAGTTAATAATTAACATTGAGCAATTGAACAGTTCGAAATTACAATTTACCGATAAAACGTTTTTAAAACACCTTCGATAAACGTCTCGAAACGCGTGATCTATCATTAAAGATCCATTAAGGCGGATGTTTAAAAGTGTAGGATATTAAAGTTGAATACCTAACATTTCCATATGACGCTATACGAGTATACGAGTTCCGTTTCTACCGTGACTTGCGTTCTTCACAACCCGGCGTCTAAAAAAAACACCGGCTTCGGAAAATTTGAAAGAAGTTTAAGTCGAATGTTAATAAATTCGCGTAAAGTTAACCCGCTATTGACACGTTAAGTTTAAAAAATAGTTTTTCATCCTGTTAGAAGTGAATCGAAAAAGACGAAAGGCGGCGCATTAAGTAACTTAATAATTATTAACTTTTAACCCGTCAAATGTCCAGCTTTGTTTATTTATAGTACACGTATCGCGCGCGTTTGTAAATTTTCGGTATACGTGTATATATATATATATATATATATATACACGTGTGTGCGTACTATTGGCAAATAACGCCGCGGTGGTTTATTTCTAAACGTACTAAACGATAACGTCCTGATCACCGGACTCTTAGAAAGCGCGAGAATTTTATAATCGCGCGTGTCTCTAGTACGGTCGAAGTCGGACGTCGTACCGAAGACGAAAATTATTAAAACGAACGTTTGGCTAATGACGATAGTCCGGCGGTGACCGGCAAGGAGTGTATTTGCGAACGTATTTAACGGATATTGCGCCGTCGTTTTTCGTAACTAACACGGTCGATGGTTTTTTTCACTAGCGACGTCGTATTTGTGTGTCTACTACAGAGCGTCCGTATTATTTTATACTTGCGACGACGCAATACTGTAAGTTGTACTTCGATCGAAAAACATTAATAACCGCGTTCTTCGACGACAACGACACGGTATTGTGTTTATTTACGAGACAAAAAAAAACAACACCCGTATCGCTCGCGTTCGTTCGTTATTGGTCGTTATCGGTCTCCGGGCCGGTTGAAAATGGGCCTATTATTATGGGAATTATCGAGACTAGACGGAGATAAGGTTTTCTTATAGAACGTCTACGTATTTTCGGATCATTATTTCTTTAACGAAACCGTTCATTTCGGCTGGCACCATTCGCGTAATAACGCTATCGGCGTCAAAGTGTACATAAAACCACGTCCGTTCGACGGTGTGGACCTCTTCTACGGTAAATTCTCGCGTCATCCAGTCCCGTTTAATCAATTGATCGATCGGACCGTTCAACAGGCAGAATTGGCGCGCTCACTCCGTGTTCGAAAACGACGAACGGACTTTTCAATTAAATCGTTCGTACGGCGTGCTTCGCGAAGCGGACAACCGTCGACACTGTACCGCCGGTTCACTGGCACGATTGTTAAGTAAACGCCGCGAATTGAACCAGACGAAGGTGTAACGGTAAAGTCGCGTCGTTTCCGATCATTTTTAAGGCTCTGTAGTTGTGGGTATGGAATAAAAGTGGTCACGATACTGTCCCATTACGCGACAGACGGTTTAGGCTGCTGTCGCGTATCCGTGTACGCGAAACGGACGACGCGAACGAAAATGAATAATAAAAAGTATTATATTACGCGTCATTTGCTGGATAGGTACGTTTCCAAATTAAACACGTATCGTTAGAGACGATACGTTCGTATTGTGACGACGCGACGTACGCGTGTGCGAACGCTTAATTATTCGTTTGTACGCGGATAATACGGAATAGTATTATTTTAGAAATAAGCTCTGTATCGTATCGATAAAAGTACTTGGCCGTCTCCGCTTTGACACTGTGTACATTTACTCGCGCAATCCGTGTAATCAATAATTTCGATCATCTCGTAACTTCTGATTCGTACAGGCCACCCGTCGGCTTTCCGTACGGACTCCATATTCGCTCCGCTTTTTACGTACAGTATCCGACACGTTGTTCGCGTGTACTATATTTCGTCGTTTTTGGTAAAAATGGAATCGAATTCGAACGAGAGTGTGTTTACGAGGTGTTACCGAACTAAACGAAACGAATATAACGGTTTTCCAAATAGATTTCAGTACGTCGAACTCGCGAACTATTCGAAAACATTAAAACTAGAAAATAAAACCGACGCGAAAACGACGAAAAAGTAAGGACAGTGTCGGGGACAGACAAATACTGTACCTACCGAAAAGCGGACGGTAATTATACCAAGTTGAACGCTTGTAACGAAAAATCGTTTAACGTCGTACGTAAAATTCGCGTACATATTCGCAACAATGTTTCGCGAGGAACGATATTTTTTACGTTTTAATTCGGTTCGGGTTGTTCGTAATATATAGTACGAGTTACACTTGAGCGAAAAACGCCAACGTTTGTGTCGGACTTATTTTAAAAATATTCTATAATATCCTCGTCGATATGTTCCCGATTTTCGCTAATACAACTGGTGCTACTGTGTTATCTACTTGACATTATATTATGGCGATTACGTGTGTAAAGTCGACCGGTGATCTCGCGCGCGTGTGTCTGCGAGGATAAATCAAAAGCCTGTTCTACACGGCTTGTCAACGGTATTTATTAGACCGTATTTTTTTCTTAATACGATTTGTCAATACGAGATAAGTTTCCAGACGACTTTACTGCCACGCGATTTACGACTCGCTACGGCCATCGATGTTACACGTATGTGTGCGCGCGCGTGTGCGTGTGTTTCTGCGAATGTATATTTTTTCCTTCTAATATTGTTATCGCCTGTACGTGTTTTTGGATCGGTTTAAGTTCTGGAGACCATATAGAACGGATAGTATAATCCAGCGTAGAGACATTGAGTAGAGACATAACAAACAGTGGCAATAAAAATTAAATAAAAAATATTCCAGGACGTGGCGTGCGTTGTACGGGGAAGGGAGAGGATAAGTTGACCTGCCATGAACCAGATGTTCGAGTGGTTTTCTCGCGTTATTTGTATAATATCTGCCCGTAGAAACTAACGAGAACGATTCTTTATTTGTTAGACTTCGGGTCGGTGTTTATTTACGGCGCGTGTACGCAAATTTATAATACACCAACACGATCCGGTAACAATATTAACGTTTTTTATTCGATCGGGAAATTCGAAGCGTTCAAAACATATTTTTCTATTAAAACCGATTATCATGACTCGTTTATCACGAACATTCTAAAATCTAAAACGATTTTCATTTTAAGCGAACAGAAAATAAAATCCCGAGAGTTAAGACGGTTTACAATTGATTTACTTTGATATCAGATATCACGGAGGAATAAGTAAACGACGATACCTCGGGTAACGTAACGAAACGCCGAAAATTACTGGAGTTATTTTTTTTCTCCACCGAAGAAAAAACGAAATCGACCCGTCGATAATATCGTCGCGGTCGTAAATGATATATCTTTTACCAGAAAAAAAAATAGAAAAACGTAAATTTTTTATATTATCCGTTCGTGACGCGGAGAACTAAGCGGAAACGCGAAATGAATTAATAACAATCGAAAACATACGTGGTTATAGCGTATTACGATTTTAATAGCGTACGCGGTTTAAATTTAATTATAAACATCCGTTCGTTCATTAGAATCGAATTCGACGAACAATGTTAATTATATTATCGTACCGAGTCGGGTTCGGTTTTTATATATGGCCATAGGATATGATTTCGAAAATTGTTTTAACGTTATCGGAGAACATGACACACGGTTTTGCAGTTGTCAAAAAAGGTACGCGTCTTTTAGTAAACTATAGATTAAAAAGCGCAATGCAGCGAAATATCTATATTGTTACGTCTCGAAATCTCGGCGTTATCGCCAACTCGTTACCACACCGCCACATAGATATAAAAATATATTGTTTTGCTTACGATTTGGTGAACAACGGGCACGACAAACGACGGCCAAACAATGTTCGTATTTTACGTTTTTCTGCGGTTCGCGTCTCGCAGTACGTATATGTATTTATTATAATTATACGCCGCAATAGACGTTCTTCACGCAGAGAGGACGTTCGTTTGTCTTTAAATTAATGTTTTTTCGTCGTCGGTTTTTGTTTTGTTTTGTTTTTTTTTGGTTTTTGTTGGTCGTCATTTGGATCGTCGACGATTTGGGCAAATATCCCATGGGTATCGTTTAAAAAACGAACACATTATTTTTTAGTTTATTCCCCCGCGCCGAAAAACAGTTGGAGACCTTTGCTGCATTCATCGCATAATGCGCGCACAGCCGCAAAAAGATGTGTAAACCGATACGAACCGGATGCTTCGAAAAAAGAAAAAGCGAAAATGAAAAAAAACAAAAAATTACCGAAAAGACAAGAGAAACGAGATAATTATCGTCGTATGGTGGTGAAGTCCAGTGACCAGCGACGACGGCGCGGCGGAGATAATGGATCGCACAATGGTCATACGGCCTCCCCCATGCGGTTTATTTCGGAGTATTTAACGTATATCCATCATACACACACACACACATACACAGAGTACGTGTACTGCATCCGTCTGCGCGCGCGTTCCGACGTTGTTATAATAATAATAAGCGCGCGCGTAAGGTGTTTTCGATTCACCTGTTCGACAATTAGTTCAATGGACCCGTACGTGCACGCCGGCGTTGATCGATAGCCGCGTGAATAATGGAACGAATCCGCGAACGTTGGCGATCTCCGCGGGAGAGTCCGACGGGTCCGTGGAGTACTCAGTCGATTCGCCCATAACGTGTGTGTGTGTGTGTTTCGGTCGGTTAGTTACGCGCGTGCGTCTGCCTACGCGCGGTATCAATAGCGACGACGTGCCAAAAGAAGATGAATCGGGCGGACGCGTTTTTAAGCGCGCGCGCCATCGCGAAATGTGTTTTATCATTTCGCGGCGTCCCCAACGCGATGTTAGTCGTTGCCCTCCCCGTGCCCACCACTCCCCGTCAATAGAAATGAGGTATTCCGCTGGGACCCGACGACGTGTCGTACACGTACGGTACAATGTCTATTCATTGTGCCGAAACCGCAGCCGACCGCCCGCTCGTGCACCCCAATCGTCGTCCCGTCACACGAACCGCGAACGCCAAGGTTAGGTTAAGCAACAACGTGTACGGCGTAAGCGTAAGTATACGCTTGCTTTGCATATATGTACGCGTATACAGCGCCGCCGCGTTCGTTTACATCTTCGTCGATCGTACGAGAACCGTTTTGTGGTTGCTACGCGAATTGTTAATTACCGTTTACGTCTACGCCGAATTTTCTGGTATTTCAATCGATTCGGTCGATTTTTAGTGCGGGGGACTGGGTGGTTTACGTATACATATATATATAACGAGTTTGGAAACCACGTCGTACAACGATAATAAACGCGTAAACGTCGACAAATCATACAAATACATACACGACGACGTGACGTATTCCCTCGAGTATTTTCTTTTTAGGCTTCTAGTAACTTGAGCGGTTACGTAGACGGCATGAAGTAATCTCAGATAAGCTACACAATACGAAATATATTCGCGATTACGATAGCGTTTCGGCCAAGATCCCTTCTAAAAACCTAGTTTAATTTATTTAGCCGCGGATTTTTGTCGATTGATGAAACGAAAAAACGTCGTCATTATTATTACAAATTCGTTAGGTTAGTGTACAATACAAACAAAAAACACTTTTACCGTAGACAAACCGTATTTTGGATTGATTTCCGTTTTTGACAAATATTTCTGAACATTAGAAAAAACGAAAATAATCCTAAAGAGAACCGACTATAACCTAGCGAAATACGTAAAATCCCTGAAATACGCGAAAACAAAAATTTTAAATCTAAAATTTACTATGTGAAATTAATTTCTAAATAATCCCGCTACGTTTTACTACATTCAATAAGAATATGCAATTACTTTAGCCTTAGTTAAAATATGAAAGACATTTTAACCTTTTACGCTATTGACTATATCTATATATCTATATCTATATCATGTAATTTGGAACATACAAGGATGTGCACAACGAATCACAATGTGAAAAGGGAACATTCGTACAACACACAAGCGAGCAAAATAAAACCGGAATAAAACTAAAACGTATATAATTTTCAGATAATGGCTTTAAGTAATTATAAAAATGTTATGAAACATTATATTAAAAAAATGTACTCGTATTCAATAAAAATTTACCAATTACTTAATTAAAATTATAACAAATATGGAATAACGCCAATCCATACGATATTCAGGTACCATTATAAACACTCTACCCTTTCGTGGCGGTACAGTAACGGATGTAGAATTTCGTTCTTTTTTCCTGAGGAAGGGGAAGGATCAAATAATTTTTAATATATCGGTATATCGTAATTAAAAATTCGAAATAATTATCGTTTGTACCGATTTATAGTTATTACTACTCGTTTATTATTTTAATTTATACTTCACGCTCGTGAATAATAATTTTTTAAAGCTATTATTTCGGGCGTTCATTTGATTTCACCGGCTACAGAGAAAATGTCGAACATCTAAAGTATTTTCCAGCTAACAAATCTACGATTTTTTTAAATTCTATATTAATTTATTATTACTCACACGATTATCGCGTAACGCTGTCCCATTGTACGTTCTCGCCCGAATTGTATTTACGTATTCGGTATTTTATTCGTTAAAAAATATATATTTCGGTTATCGTAATAAAACTATTGTAAGTGACAATATTGTCAAACCTAGCAATTCGTGTGTTTACCCGATCTACCCGTGTTAAGGTTATGTAGTAGTATATACGTAATTTTCATACTTTACTGTCACCGTTAAATTATTCAAAATCATTATTGGAAAAAAAACTGAGCGTGATGCTTTTACGATTCAAATATTATCGAAGTATTAAGCTATGTTTTTAATATTTTCATTTTTCTCGCCTTACGAAATTCGTTTTTCTATTTTAATCGTGGTCAATTAAATCGTAACATTCGTAAATAATCGTATATTTAAATAACATTTCGTTTGTTTTCAGTAGTTAATTTAATTATTCGAATTTATAAGGATTATTTAAAAAACGTAACGATAATAATCGAAAAACTTTTCACTTTGAACGAACAGGCGCGTATTAAATTAAAATTTTATTTCGTTTCTTTTTGTCCATTGTTATTCGTTAGATTTTCCTACGTAGAACGCTTAAGATATGTTTCATACGTAGTGTAACGATCGCGCAATATTTATTAATATCGATAGTCGATAAAATATTATCAGTTTTTCAAGGAACGGAACACGTTGTCGTTTCATAGCCGTTTATGATTTCGGTTTTATTAAATAATAAAAGAAAAAAAACGAGTGAACTATATAATTTCTACAAAAGCCGTTACATTAAGGTCATCACGAATTTTTTACACCGCGAGCTGCTAAAATAAATAAAATTTCGAAACGCTCGGTAGGTGAAAAAAAAATATAAGGAAAGACGAATAAGGTTGTCGCGCCAAAAACAGCTGACGGTCAATCGCTAATTAATGTTTTCCCGATCCATACGTATCGCGATTACCGGGCGCGTAAATCGAAAATACGGATCCCAGTAAAACGATTGTCCGAGTAAATTGTTCCAACGTTTTTCGATTATTTTACGAATCGGGATTATATATAAATAGACCCGTACGGATAAACGTTTGTAAGTGGGTCATCGATTGGAAAAAAGGAAAGAGACTACACTCAGTCGACGCTCGTTGCGCCACGCACGTTTCGACGATGCCTTCGATTGTAATTTTATGCGACACTATTGACACGAATCGAAACAATATTATCGAACGCCGCAGACGTGCGTGGGCATAATAATACGCGTTCCGTAACGTCGTATCGATATTCGTGCGTTATTGTGTTTACGATTCGCCCGTTATCGAGCGCCGTGTGTTTCGTGAAACAATGCGCGTGTAATACGAATATAGGCGGTCGACAAAAAACGAAATCGGTTCGAAAACGAAAACAACGTATCGCCCGTTATCGTGAAACATCATGGGAACCGTCGGATATAAACATTACCATTGAACGCCCGTACGATGCATATACCGACCGATGACTACCCGATGTACGGTTACAATGACACGGCATTGTCCGACAGCAAGTACGTGCTTGCCCGAAATCGGTTTATCGCGGCCGATAATTTTAAGTGCGCGGCGATGGCTGGTGATGGTCGTCGGTTGTCGCGTCGCCAACACGTAATGATGAACGTGGAATGGCGACGGGAAATCGGTTTTCCGAATACCGCGAGCAATCGTCGTCGGCCCGTTGTTATATAGTACGCCACGAATGACGCGACAAGCAAACGAACGCGACGAGCGTTTTTATAGACGAATTACGGAACGCGACTCCCGGCAGGAGTGTACACCGGCCTCGCGGTCTCGGAATAATAACGTACACGAGCTCCCGGGCCGACGGCGAAACAAAACCCGACGTTCGTTATTTCGTTTTCGTTCGTATAAATGCCGGGCCGTTTGTTGTTACGCGAGTCGGCAAACTTACGCCGGCGGGAATGAACAAAACACGCGATATTCCAAAGACCGGCGGGCCACGTAGGTCGAAACTCTCGATAAGTCACAATGGCCATTGTGCTCGGCCGTGTCTTTAATAATATTCCGTGACGCGGGCGCGTGCGCGTGCGTGTGTAAAATACCAACGCGCGAGGTACGTTAATTGTCTTCGAGTGAGCGGTGACAGATTTGTGCGCGGATACTTCGGGCCGGTGGTCCGGGCGTTCGTTTACAAAGCGCGCGTGTATAGCGTCGCCGTGTAATGGAACCGAAGAGGTTTTATTATATTGCGCGCGAGTGTACACATTTTTCCACACTTACGCTATTTATTATTATTATTATTATTATTATTATTGTACGCGCCACGCCCGGAAGCCAGTCAACAGTTCTCCTACCGCTCCTCGAACGACCGTTTGATCGAGTCCCGTTGACGTTCTGACGGGGCCGTCGTCGGATTCGAGCGCGACATAATAAAATATGTTGCCATCAAGTGGCCATCGACCGACGACGTTATCCCACGTTTACCGGGCTCGGTAGCGCTACCGCGCTTTAATATACACTCGGTTGTTATTAGCGGCGCGTTACGTATACGCGACGCGACTTGCTGCGGCCGTCCAAGTACGCCGCGGCAGCCCTAAGTGCGCGCCAGAGACTTCCGTGAGAAAAACACTACGCGCCACCATCACCACCACCACCAATGCCGCCGATCGTTCCATTACGCACTTCGACGACGACAATAATAACGACCATAATAATATGTACGAGTGACTCGGTAATTGTACGACACGCGATTGTTCGGGCAGACGGGGCTGGAATAGGATTTTCTCGTGAATTCCGCGGCCAACGTACTGTCTAAACGGGCGTTTTGTTTGGGGCGTGACCACAGCGCCGGCAGAAGCTGCTGCGCGTTCGACGCTGCCAACGCGATTTCGCGAAAACGCCGGTCGAGTATTGGCCAACGGGAAATCAATTACGTACGCTCCGGCAATTTCTGTCACGGACTCTACGGAAATTCATTTCGAACAGAAAACTTGTCCTACATACGAAAACCACACGCAACGGAGTAATAAGTCGAAATTAACGGGAAACGTAATTTTCTCGACTTACCGAGGTTTTACTAAGGTTTTCGGGTTATCGAGCTTTCAGAAAATAAAATTCGACTTAACCGGTTTTTTAAATTTATTATCGTTTCGTATTACATAATACAAATTACCGGGGGTATTATTGTTATTATTATTAAAAAAATACGATATACAATGTGTAAGTATAACGTTGGGCGTGATCGGACATTTTCGAAGATCATAAAACCGGCTGAATGGTCGGCAGACGCGTTCCCGTTATCTGCGCGACGTACGTCGATCGCGGTTAATTGTAATATCGCAACGACAGTTTCCCGGGCGGTGACCGTACGCACGTATAATTTAGCGGTGGCTACCGTTCGGAAACGCGTCTTGATATACGTGTACGAGTATATCTGCCGGCCGTGTGGCGGCGATTTCGTACGGTTTACACTTGTTAAAAAGGCTATCTGTAATCGAAATACGTGACGTCGTACGCGTTTGTGAAGTCGGCGGACGGAGGGTGGTAGACGAACAGGACGAAGGCAGTGGCGGACGACGGGTCGGGCCGCGGCAGCTGTGTGACAAGACGGATCGTAAAATCGTATTACGCATATTATCAACCGGCTCGGGCCTCGGTTCCCATCGTGGGTACCGCGTCCGCGGTAAATTGGTAAACGTTCCGGAGTATTGAAGCGGGCCGGGGCCGGTGTCGTCGCGTACGCCGTATTTTCGCCCGGTTTTCGATTTTTATGGACCGAAAATAAACCGCGACGGAACGAGAAGTAGAACCAATATGCGGCCGTCGGTGCCGCTCTGGCACGTTCACGCCCGTCCCGGTAGTTCTCCGGTTTCAACAAAATACGTGTCTTCCACCCGGTTTCAAGCGCATCGTGGCTCCGTTTTTACGGTCGTTATTATCGATATTGTTTTATTATTTTTTCGTGATTTCGGACGTCGTCGACGTCGAAAAGGTCGACCGGCCGTCTCTCCTACCCTCACATCGCGTGAGTTTTACGACAATCGCGCGCACCGCCGTTACGTACGCGCGTTGTTTTCGGAATAGTAATTCGACGCAGTGCCGCGGCTGGGAATTGTGCCGGACGAACGCGACCGGCCAACTGGCGTACGTGTTATATAATCGTTTGTCAACATCGTAAACGGTGTCTAACGTAAAGTTCTAACGCGTTTTTTCGTCATCAAAAAAACAAAACAAAAAAACCGCACATATCGACGTCGAACGGACGCGAGCGTACGACGTAATTTGTACAGGCGTCAATTGCGTTTTAAAATGCCGCGAAAGGTTCCGCTTTCCGAATTGATTCGAATGAAACCCGCTTCGGTTTATGAATCATTCCGATCGACGGTACTACCGATTTCTAATGTTCCCGGCGATTTCAACCGAAATCTACGATACGTATATTAGTCGAATACGCCTCGGTGGTGTTTCTCTAGCTCGCCGTTCACCGGTGTCGGGAAGGGGTGTCGTGGACCCGCGCCAATCGGCGAGGGAGTGCTTTCAGAAATTTCCGCGAGAAACGCCGCGAAAAAACTACGGGGAAAAAAGACGCGCGCCGTCCGATTTAACGATCGCGGTCGTAAACACAAACGATACTAATTATCGTTGTACACCAGACTCGCGTGAGGGGGGGAGACCGAATCGTTTAAAAAACTACCCCTCCGAAGGTCTTGATGGATACGCGTGTGTTAACATCGATATCGTGCGGAAAAATAAATAACGTATAACATATATATATATATATATATATATATATAGTTAGTCCGACGGTGCGTGGAATACGGACGAAAATAAGACGACGATCGTTTTTCCCGCGGGCACGCGGCGGACTTTCTTGCGGCGTACGGCGTCGCGGGAGGACGCGCGCGCGCAGTGGGTTAAGGAAATGATTAACTGCTCAAGAAGTCACAGTCAGATGAGCGGCCGCAAAAAGACGGAGGCGTGTGGTACGGTTGTAAACATGACAAGAACAGAGGCGAACGCGCCGGCCGAGACAACGTAATATAAGTCCGCGATAGCAACAGATAAATCATATAGCCCAAGTCGCGCCCGGTCGCCGCGGCATCTGGCGCTGACACAGCGGCGGCGGTGGCGTCGACGACGACGACGACGACGATGGCGGTGGTGGCGGCGGCGTTCCGACGCCTTTAAACCGCTTTCTCCGTCGTCCAGCCCTTCCCCTCGATTCGTCCCGCCGTTCCTGCTATTCGATTGCCCTTCTTTCTCCACTTACCTCGCGCATCCACTTCTTCCGCCACACGAGCCCCCCGTATTTCGGGCAATTCCCTTAATTCCGTTTTCGCGTCGCTACACTACGACACACGTACCCATCATTTTGACGGTGTTTATATGTTTACGTCCAATCAATTTTACGCTCTTCACCCTCTCCAACCCGTCTATAATTCCTATTAAAAATTCGCGAACGCCGGTCGAATAATAACGAAATAAACGTACGTATATATGCACACACACACGTACTAGGTGATTCGGCAGACGTTGTCCTGATAGTAGGTGCGCGATAATACATATAATAATATATTATATCGATATAATAATACGTTAATATACGAAATAAGTTTACAATCCGCGTATCTATTTAATATATTGGTATATATATAATTTTTTTTTTTTGAACACTGTACATAGTGATTCGATAGCCATTTTCACCTTCCCAAAATATTAGCGGATATTGTTAAGTGTCGTGTAAGTGACGAGTGTCTGCGATCGTTTGCAATGTGTTTTTTTGTAATACTTTGGCCAAATTGATCGTCAACTATTGCAATATCAACTTCGTTTACTGTTTGTGCGTTAAATCGTCTAGCGTATTCTCCGCCTTAAATAACGACTACGTAATTGTCACTTTGTCATTTGTTCTACAGTTGTTTAAATAATTTTACTTACGGGGGTTTTTTCTTTTTTTTTCGGTTTAAAAATATCCCAAAATATCCCGCTATTTATTTTTCTTACGATTATTCTTCGGCGTGATTATAGTCGCGTCTTGTATTTACTTTTTCTTCTAACCATAAAATAAATTCGTAGCAATTTCGGGTGTTATCTGGCGCTGGTAATAAAGTACCGATTTCACGATAAATTTGTCCATGAACTTTGACCGTTTTGACATGTTCTATATTTTGTACTATGTTTGATTTGACGCGCTTACCCGAGCGTTACGATAACATTAAATCGTTAATTACTTTAGTACGAGGTTCCAGGCTGGTCTGAATAAAGCTATAAACCATCGTTTCGACTATTCAAATATGTTGTACAAGTATGAGTTCAAACTGTTAAGCGGTTCAAAATTTACACGAACGCTAACGGAATATACGTTTGAGAATTATATATACATATATATATATAGATAACGTACAAACGAAAATCGTTGCAAAGGTTAATACGCGAGGCGGCGTAAACGTAAACCGTAAACGACTAGGTTTGACTCCGCAGTTTTTATTTACACAGACATATTGTATAATAATATAAATTGAAACAGCCGGCGCGCTATGTTTATTTTTTACGAACGTTTTTATTCGTGTTTTTTCCTATTATTAGTCGTCGTTCGTCGCCCGTCGCCGCGCTCGCGCCCGTCTTCGGTTCGTCCGCTAATCGTTTTCCACGCGAGTTCAATTAAAAATAAAATATAAAATAAATCGAAATTCGATTCCGTGTTCGAAACGCATTACGCGCGTTAATCGTAGCGACCAGTAAGTTTTCGTTTTTTAGGCGTTTAATGTGCCGCTTTGAACGATGACGTAGCTTGGTGAACACGAAGACGCGGCCGTTCAATACGGTTCTACGTAAAGATATTTCGAGCCGAGGTACCTAACTGCTGTAATTACGCTCATTGGGAGGGGTTATTGACGGTTTTCTTTTTTTCTAAAAACACGATTTACGCGTTACGTTCGTTTACGGTCGCGTATACGAACCTTCGAAGTCAGTACATAATGTTTCTAAAACGGTCTCGACATTTTCGATCGAATGTAAAAAATTATACGTTCTAAACGCTTCCGAACATTGTTTTGTTCGTCGAATGAAGAATTAAAAGGTTATAGTTACATGGCCGTCTGCCACGAATAACGTGCGAACATTTGCTTATATATACGTAGGTTTATTGTTTTGACGTTTTTACGTACACACATTAATTCGTTTTTCCACAGAGTCGCCATTTGTCCCGACAGTTTTTAAACCGGAAAATACCATCACGCGGCACATTTCCCTTCGAAATACCCCGTAATTGACGATGATCCTCTTCTCATCCGTTTCGAAAGTCTTTTGTTTCTCGTCAACAATGCGACGCAAAACAGTCTTGGGAAATTGCGCCAGGTCGTTTTTCGAATTTCAAGTGGTCTCTCCGAGTGCTGCAGTTGTTCGACAGCGGCAATTCGACCGGTTCTTGGGTGGACGTGTTTGTGGGTCGATCGTTCCTCCTTCAAACTCTTTTTCTGCCAAAATTCAAACCGAAGGCACGTTTTCGAGACGTCGCACGTGGACCGTAAACTGCCGTTGTTTTTCCACTTACCCGAAGTTCGGACAAACATTTTAAAAATTGAAAAATCCAACGACAACGCAAATGTTTTCTTTTGCGCAACTTCAATATGAGTTTCGGGAGATTATTTTACCATAGACGGGAATATAATAAAATGAACACATTATAACAAATAACGCGCGTCATTTATTCCCTCAATTTATATACGCTAGTAAGGTAACATTTTTTACGTTGAAAATAATTTTATATTTATGTTATAGCTATTGTAGTAGTATACATTGAAACGTTGATGAAATTGTAAAGATATTTACGTATTTTGCAAAGTGGTATTTGTAGTGGTGTTTGTCGGGTGTTCGGACTTTTCCCGAACTTTCTTCGAGGAAACTTTCGGCGACAAATTAAATTTGTTAAAAGCTAAAACATTTCGCGGATCGCCTTGAAATTTTTTAAATTACGGCCTTTCGATAATCGTAAATGTTTAAAGTTTCTTAAATAAATAATACTTTGTTATATCAATGAATATAACGAATTCGGAATTACCGCGGCAAAATCTACGAATTTTAAATTGAAAAAAATTAAAAATAAAATTCGTACTTACTGCGGCGTCGAATAATACGAAAATTATAAAAAACGAATAAAACGTAAATACGGTTTTAGTTTACAAGTCTTTACAAGGTGTTTAATAAAAAACCGTACATCGTTATCAAATATAATATATATATATTGTTATAAATAATATATAGTTAGAACGTAATGTAAATGTATATATGGTTTCTAGTTTTAGGACTTTATGAGGTATTTAATAAAACGTTATTCGTAAATCGTCGTAAAACAGTAAATTGTTCACTAATAAATATATATATATGTATATGTACAACGGGGAAATATCAAGTTTGGGAAAAGCGTACTCTTTGATAGATACACCATGTAGTCTAAAAATATTATGTTAAACGTAACTTGGATAATAAATGTAATTAAAATTGTGTACGATATCAATAATAATAATAATGATGTCGGATAGACGGACAAACACGATTGGAGCATCATGATTCGATACTTTGTTAATAAATTTAAAAATATACGGGACATAGATACGATTAAGTTCCACTCTATATTTATTTTAATATTACATCGTTACGATTCATAATAGGTATGTTAATACGTTCGCAAGATAACTGACACCGAATACCTTATTATGTATTTAGAATAGGGTCAATGTTTTCAAAAAAAAATTGTCTAATAAAAAATCTTAACGCGTTTTATTAGTTTACGTTATTGTGCGTTAATTAAACGTTTTCAAAATGTTCAATGAACTCTTTTAACGAACATTGATCGAAATTTTTTGTATAACAATTCCGTTCGACTTTTCAAAGACAAGCGAAATAATCTGAACAACAATAATGGTTAGCGATTACTTACGAAATAGCTTCTTTTCCAGAGAACGTACTCTTTGTAGATTTTCACTACGCAATATAGTAATTCGTAGCTTCTAAACGGACGGCGTGGAAATATGTGGTGATGTTTTTGGCTTAATTTTTTACTCGAATTTGAAGTAATGTCGCGAACGCCCTTAAGGGGTGAATTGTTCGTATAATATCAGTCCGATCTGTTACACAACTCGCCTGTAGCAACCCTTACAATTTAAGGGCGTAAACAGGAAGATGTTTGTCGAACCTAAATCTGAGGGGGACTAACACGTACGTGTCGTTTTTCGGTAAATAAAATCTAACGTTCTAAATGAATCGGTAAAAAAAAAACTCGAAACTGTTTAACCGTTAATCCTGAGTTGGGAGTGTATTTTTATAATATCGATATACGGGCGTAGTAAAATACTAACGTTTATCAGAAACTTCTACGAAAATTAAATATTTTATTAGAAGACGACGAAAAAAACATTCAGTATGGTATGTTTGTTATACTTTTACGGAACGAATTCGAACATTTTATTTTCGCTGTCTGTTTCACGCGAATCGCGAAATGTACAAATAAGGCGAGTCCATATATGATAACGAATACTGGCTTCGTAGTCAATTCTTCTTGTTACGAACGTTTGTTGAAACATTAGCGACGTAACTAAATTATTTTACGTTTTTGATTATAAGAAGCTACAAAATAGTTGGGAATTTGTGTTAAAGGGAATAGCTCGAAGGATGCGTTGCTTGTGATACGTTTAAAACCGTGATTTTTTTTTGATTTATAACGAATTTTTCGAACGTAAATACAAACGTAACGGTTAGGTTATGTTCACGGTATCGTTATCGTTTCGACCGGCCGGCCGGACGATAATTTGAGTCGTTACGCCACCAAACGATGGACCGGACACGACGGCGGAGGCCGCGTGACCGGCGACGACCAAGACCAATAACACAGCGCGTATTATACGTTTATATAAATCGTTGTGTAGGCGCGCAATAAAATGTGTAACAGTAATAATAATATACACAGCAGCGGCGACGGCACTTAACAATAAAAGCCATGTCGTGTCTTCGGTGGACCCGCAGTTTATACGTTATATACGACTTTATGTACGCGTGTGTGTGTGTGTGTCGTGTGTAGTCGTGTACGCGTTCGAGGAGCGTGTAGTTCCTTTTTTCGCGTCCCGAAAAAATGTTATAAACGACGGGAACCGGAAATTTATGTGCGCCACTCGAGAAACACAATAAGAACAGTTTCGCGCGGCGTCGGCGTAACAGTTGTTGTCCTTTTCCTACCGCGGCGGTAATTACCCCGGGGTCGGAGTGCGCGAGCGAGAGGGGTCAACAGGACAAACCCATCAAAAGCCAAAAGGCTTCGGTGGCAACGCGACAAAAGGCCGAGCCGTGTGACACGAGACTGTAACACGTGCAAACGCCATTAAAAGTGCCAGTCATATTCTCTTTGGCCCCCTCGCCGCCACCGTTGCCACCGTCGCCACCGCCACCGCCGCCGCTGCCGCCACCCAACAGACGTATGTGACTTGCGCGAGTGGCACGGACCGTGTGGGTAGAAGGAGCACGAGGGTCGAATAGGTTAGCTATTTTGCCCTCCACCTTCCGCCCTTCTTACGTACATACGTACATACACACACACACACACACACATATATATATATATTCATTTACGAATGTACTATTCGTATTATCGAACGAGTAAAGCTCACAAGTCGTTTGATCGCATCACGTCTTACGAATGCGTTCTTGTACAATAAGGGATGGGGCCACTGGCGTTTTTATCTACTCCCTTGTTGACTTTTCAAATTATCGCTACTCTAAAGTCCAGTCAGAGGAAGAAAAACGAACGATTTTAATTCGAAAATATTACGCTTCGATTGCACGAAAAATGAACAGTTTTACGAGATTTCACGTTGAAAATGTTATCACGAACGTACGTTTTCTAATACGAATCTTGTTAAAAAAAAAGGAAAGCTTATCGTTTATCGATCAAACGACATATCGAGTCACTTACTTCGAGTCGCCTTTTCGGAAACTCAAGTCGTTACGTTTGTGGCGTCAAGCGTCATATCTGCTCGTAAATTCGTCCGTCAATTAAGTAAAAAAAAAAAAAATTATAATACTATCGTAATATAAATCTTTTTTTTAAAAATTTTTTCTCGTAACGGACGTTTAATTTTTCGACGATGTAGAACGAAATACGCGTGTAAAATAAACGTGCCAATATTAATAACGTACCGTTTAACACGATAGTTTTTACGTGACGCGATATTTCAAAATCCAAAATGTTGGCCGGCTAGTAACTTTGTGTTTATACGATACAAATTTTAATCCGCGGGCCAGTGTAAACGCTATACAGGAATCTATTGAAAACACTCCTATACATATGCGTATTATTTATATATTTACTTCCATATATATTTATATATACACACACATGCACACACATATATAATATACGTATTATTCACAACGTATATAGACGTTTTTTTTTTTTTTGAAGAACAATAAGTGCACATCTAATGGTCGGAGGGTATATTTTATTTATATTTTTTGTTTAACGAGACCCGTTATGTAAATGCAAATATAATGCGTTTTTACTACTTCCGTTTTTTTGTGCGCGCGTACTTGATGGGGTCTTTACGACAAGCAATGTTCGTGATACTATTCTGTGGCTTCTTGTCGTTATTGAAAATATAAGAAGTAGGCTGGCATTTAATGTCTTTACAAAATGCGAATACTGACGGCGGCGGCGACCGACTGTTTTATTCGTTTATACAATAATAATAATAATAATATACGAAAATAACATTATATACGCGCGACGTTGAAGGTACTCGAACGGTATTTGGTATTATACGTTTCGAAAATATTCTTACGCGCACGGCGTGTAATATCGCTGTTTTCAATGTCAAACCGTTATCGTATGCAAGAGTCGTTAAAACAACGCCATTCAGTCGTCGTAACTAGGCATCCCCGTACGATTGCGCTCGAGTTTTTCTTTTTCGTTCACTTTTACTACGTACATACGATTTTGGTTTGAAACAACGAGACGTTAAGAGGAGATGTTGTTAACGACACACCCGTAAATATACCGCGCTACACGCAGCATTCGGATGGCGAGGCGCGTTCGTGTAAATTATTATGTTCGAACATTGGTTACCGAAATATGAGAGGAATATTATTACGGTGGACGAGAGTAGCCTTTTTGAAAAATACCGTCCAATATAGAATTTACAGTTTCATAAAGTTTTATAGCAACTAGTTAATCAAAAACTTGGAATGCCTAATTTGACCTAACTTTCTTGTTAAATAATATATATGTACTGGGGTGTTAGAAATGATTCACCCAATTTCAAAAATTCATATTTATTATAAAGTTTGATTAAACGGGTTAAGATGAATTTTACAAGTTAGTGAATTACTTTAAATTTTAGTTACCATTTTCGCAAATGTTGACCCCCCCCGTTTACTTGTACGGCAAGCGACAATTAAATTACTTATTAACCCGTTGGAGCGTGTCGACTGTAATCAAGTTGACGTCGTTTGTAACGCGATTTTTCGTTTCGTCAAGAAGAAAGGAGAGGTACATAAACGGTGTTTTTTATGTGATTTCGAAGAAAGAAATCATAGATCGTAACGTCCGATGAATGGAACGGCAAAATATTGCGTCATTAGCGCCGCAGTGACCGATCCATCGCTTTGGTAGTTTATCGTTGAAAAATTTGCCAAATTCTAAGAACAAATGTGATGGCACCCCATTGTGTTGTAAGATGAAATCATCTCCAGCGGCTTGTAGTTGTGGGAATAGCCAGTCTTCAATCATCTGTAGTTATGAAGTTCCCGTTACTGTGTTCCCGTCAAAGAAAAACTGTCCGTACACTTTCTGGAAATGGTACGGAAAACGTTAAGCTTTGACGAATTCCTTTCATGTTCGACGACTTTCCGTGGATTATTTAATCCCCAAATTCGCACATTGTGACTGATTCACACAATCACACACAATTCACCTTCTTATCCAAGTGAGAAACGGTCTCGTCACTGAAAATGATGCGATAGGAAAATTGTTTTTCCTCTTCGTCCTTCTCAAGAACAACAACCAAAGTTTTCTTTATATATATTGCCGCTACAGAGAGTCTGCAGGAACCGAATTCTGTACAGATTAAGTCTCAGACGTCTCCTCGAAACACGCCAAACTGTTGTTAGCGGAATAACAAGTTCTCCGAATGCACGACAATCTGATTTCTGTGGCTTTCTTACGAAACATTGTCGAATTCGTTCAATATGTTCACCCAAAGTTCTTGGTCGATCTGTTGATTTCCATTTACACACACAGCCATCTTCGAATGCCCTGAGCTGTTGGAAGTTCAATGTTTTAACCGTTATCGAAAAGCACGTTGATCGGTGACGACAGGCTCGCACTAATCAAAGTGGAACACACAAAACACCTTTTTACGTGTCGCCATCATTTTAAATACGTTTAAAAGGCACTATTAACATATTGAAAACCGTATACGATGTATATTACGAACATATTCGTTTTTATTATCCGTTTCTTCTCTCTCTGACCACCCCACCACTTGGCCTACAGCTACGCGTGTCATAATCGAAGAGTTTTGCGCGCGCACTGGAATAATATCATAAATAAATTTGTAATTTTCGGTCGATAGATCTTTAAGCTTTACCCATTTAATCTAAACACCGCGGTTTAAGTTTTACACGATAATACGATTTCACTGTATCGGTTCGATAGATAAACGGAGGTACCAAACGAGAATGTGACATCAATAAGTTAGCGTTAAAGAACAATAGTATAATTTACTGAACGTCCGTAATAATATATTTTACAACGAATTCGACCGAAATTACTGAAAAATATAATTTGTCTGTATTCTGATCACGGCATTAATCACGTAATAAACAATTAATAAAGTCCTAAAAATAATTTGACAGTTTAAGATATATTAATATAAATGTACATCCCGAAAAAAGAACGGAATATATTTTCGACTAGCCCAACTAATTTATCGATTTAAAAGCGATATTTTCTCACGCGTCAATTTCGTAAATAAGCTTCCGAAGAGACTACAATATATAATACGTACGAATTAAGCTGTTATACGCGGGAAACACACGTGTGTATATATATATATATATATAAGGCGAGGGACGAGACTAAAGGGACTTGGTAATTTTTAGGGAGAAACCCTTGTCGTGACATTCGGTCGTCGGCCGGTGAATACGCATATTTGCTTGTGACAATTTTAGTTCACCCTTTTACCGAAAAAAAAATCTCTTTCCTACCACGACCCCTTTTTCTTATTATTTTTCATCTTATCATTGTTGTTGTTATTATTATTATTCGACTATATCGACAATTATTTCGATATCCGTGGAATTGAAATATCAACGGGGAAGAATAGGAACAAAATTGGAAATAATAAAACGGGGGAAATATATCGTTTTTTAAACGAAACGCGTACACGCGATTTAACCCCTTGAAACGTGCGTAATCCTTTCAACCGTTTCCACATGTGCGTAAAACCTTCGCCACAATTGTCCGATAATTATTTGGAGTGCGAACCCTTTGATAGGTTCGCCCGTAAAAGCGATAATATAAATGTGCAATAATAATGATAAAAACAATTTTACCTGAACATTTTGTTAGACATCTGTCTGTGACTCGATTATTCCCACGGATTGGGATGCTGATAAACACCACGAACTTAAAAATTACTTTTAATTGTCAGATAATATATGTCTATACGCGAATATTGTTCGTATAAAGTATTATTTTATTATAATTCGTGTACGCGTATAATTTATTTTGATAGTTGGTATCGTTTATTAATACTTTTAATGTATTTAATTTGCCCTGGTTTTATATTACTAATTATGCGGTAAACACGTATTATTTAATTCAGATTGTAATATCTCGATGTGATTTTGTCGTATAAAAATAAAAGTAACGAAATGTCGCCGGAGTTTTTTTCGATCATTTCAAAAAGTCGTTATAAATATAATCGAACGTTAATTATCGATGTTCGTTTATACGATCTTATAATAAAGGATCAATTTATAAATTATTTATTATTCATTTTGTTCTCGTCAATTCTGAACATTTTCTAAGATACCGACAACGAATAAATAACCGATCAAAGTAATAAGACGATCAAATATAAATATTAATACCAGAATTCCGATAATGTATACAACACATTCGTGGACGTTTTGCTAAAAGGGTGTTATAAACGTTTATTGTTATTTAATTATCTAATCGTCAATTCCATACACATATATTTTATTTAGCTAACGTATGTATGGCGTTTTAGCCGTACGTAATAATATATTATCTATAATTGAAATACCGAGTGTGTATCGAAAATACCCTATTCGAAATATTCCGTATTTTTCTTTTAATATCTAATAAAACGAATATAGTGGAAATAAGTGACGTACGAGGTATTAATAACGATATGCAGTACAATAGACCTAAACAACGTTAGCCGTCGTATTGTGTACTACTACTCCGGGGTAAAAGTAATAATGTTGTTTTAACCGACAGCTTTATCACACTAGATCGTCAATTATTCGGCCATCCGTAGTAAAAAACGAACAAAATTCGCGTTCTAACCGTACATTATATATAACGCGTATTGGCGCGCCTTTGTTTTTTAAATTGTCGAATTATATATATATATATTGTACGCACGCCGTAGTTACACAACGCCAATTTGCCGTTATACGTATATCTATTTACGCGCGTACATAACGTACACTACGTATATATCGATTTTTCGCTCGTTCCGTATTCTAAAGGGCGAATGTACCGCGCCAACCACGGGAGTCAGTCGGTTGGGCGTTGGAAGGAGGTGGTGGTGGTGGTGGTGGTGGTGGTCGGCGAGATGTATTTTTCCTCGAGCTTTGCGACATTATCATTCCGAGATTTCCGGGCGTAAAGAGCAACGCGCAGACACGACATTTTACGGGCGGAGTTAGGTCTCCGCGACGGTATTTTTTTTCTTTTTAATATATCTCCTTAAAAGCTTTTTAAAGGCTTTGAACCGTTACGACGCGTTTTTTTGTATATATATATATATATATACACGTACAATCGCTCCCGCAGTTTTTCAAATTACGACCGTGCGCGCGCACGCGCACATGTACGCGTGTTTCCCCTCGCAATGACATTCGCGCAAAGAAACGACGTTATTACTATTAATAATATTTCGCGCAGACACCTTAAGCCTTGCCGCGTGTGCATGCCAGAAAAAAACCGCAACATACACATACATTTGCGTGCGCGCGCGCGCACACACATAACGTATACACGTGTTATTACGCACATAATACACCTCCACGGCTATTTGTATCAATATATGTTTTCGCGAACGTTACGAATCTAACGCGTTTGGTTTTATTGTTTCGGGGGTTTTTTTTCCCGTATTCTCGTCATTATTATTTACAATATACATTATTATTAGTTTTATTTCGGTTTACGAGCCCGGTTCGTTTTCGCGTTTTTTTTTTTTATACTTTAACGCGAAAACGAAATTTATTACCGTATTACGACGAACGACATTTCGCGCGATGACATACGAGCGTCGGATCCGCGTCGCTTTTTCCTCCCGTTTCTTTTCACTCGTATTTCGTTTCGCCGGCCGCGCACCGAGCGCGATAAATGTTATTTTCGAAATGCCGCGCAATGTTTATGCGTCCGCTTATACTTTATCTAAGAATAAACAGATTGGACGGCGAAGAGATTATTGGCCAATAAAAAAAAAGAACGAACGAAGAAAAATCGATGAAAGTGGCCAACGTTTGGCTGGGTTATTTTTATCGTCCAGGACGCGGCGTCATGAGGGGTGAAGTATGCCGCGAATACGAATAAAACAAAACGGCCGGTCGCGCAGGAAAGACATGCGTGCTTATTCGATCACGGTGCACGTGTATACAGCGCGCGTAACGTATCTCACCCAGGGCCGTAAATATTATTCGGTTTTTATTATAACTATACGCGCGAGCGCGCGTGGGTATATTGTACACACCTTTTCGACATACAATCCGCGTAACGTACGGTTTATATGACGAATATTCGCGTAATCTCGGCCGGGAATTTTCGTAAAAACTACGCCACACGTAAACGGTGTACGCGCGCGCGGTACATTTATTATGTTCGGATTCGTTTTTTTTTTTTATTCAGAATTGGAACGGTACGCGAACGTCTGCAGGCATTTGGACGCGATCCTCGTTAACCGACGCAAACAACGGCGGAGAGTTTTCCTCCTCGACCACCGTTTTAAAGGTTAATAATAATTCAAATCCTTCGGGGCGTACCACGGGTAAACGCGTTATTGTTGTTGTTCGTGCGGTTTTCCCGTAAAACTCTGTGTCCACAACAAACCAGCCCCGGGGGTTCCCGACCACTCATCCGACGAGCGTTACTTTTGTTTTGCCCCCTCTTTCATATTTTATGTGTACGTGACTACCACCCTTCGTTTCGCCCTTTATCGCCTAAAATTTCGTTGATGAGTTTTATAATTTCCTTATTTCGTCTTCTCTCCTGCTCGCTCCGGCGTTTTATGGAATTCCTCTATGAATACCGTAAATTGGTCCCCACCGATAAATAATGGTCTCTTAATTTAAAGGTCGTCGGAGTCAAGTGCCCTGAACATTAATCGTAGGTAACGTTGTGCGTCCAAAGGGGTTAACGCGTGGCGTAACTCTTTCGTAGGTAAAGCCGGAACGATTGGACGACCGTATTCGCGAAATACGTAGTTTACTTGGGAACCGTACGTTTTGGGGTAAAAAAAACCGCTTTCTCGAGAAATAAAAAGGGTTCGATACGTTTGTTCCGTGGGGTGGAGGACAGATGTATCAGTTAAGATACACCGGTCCGTCGATAATATCATTGAAAAC
>JAIPRN010000635.1:0-73138 GCA_025469175.1 Geopemphigus sp. TES_GeoC_2020
AAGAAAAATTCGACAATTATTAACGTTACGTTTCGAATATTTTTTTTAAAAATATTCAATTTCGTGGTGTTCGAATATTGTACATTTTTTCGGCCAAGTTACGTCGATAAATAGTTTTTACTTTTTTATATCGATTTGATTTGAATTTCGATTTACGATTAGGGGAATGGTAAAGAATCGACTCAGAAAAATTACGATTTATTTAAAAGCGAACTATATCGTAAACAATAAACGTTTTACGCGTAGATTTGTCTACGATAATACGGTTAAAAGCGTTTTAGAATAAATGTGACGAAGAACGTTTAAAATAGTGTTCTAACGTAACAAAATATGCACTCGAAACACGTTTATTCGAATAAAAGTAAATATTCGAACGTTCGGCGCGTAACCGAATTTTGAACCCGCGTCGGCCCGTGTGCCGGGTATTATTACATCGGGCACTCGCGACGTTTCAAAACCCGAAATTATTCTCTCCGATCGGCCCCTAGACTTTTGTATCGCTCTGTATACACGACGATATACGTATACACAGTAGTAAGTGCTGGAAGGTTATGTACTTTGTCGTTTCCTTTGCCGTACACACGGTCGCGCACGCACGAACACACACACACACACAGAGAGATTTCTCTCGTAATTATAAATACACGACGTATATCGATATTTACGGGCGCATCGTGCGAGATGGTGCCCGCGTCATCCGTTCGTCCGCGTCACAATATTATAAACCAGCGGCGATAAGATAATATAAAATATGCAAATGGGACGAGGCCGACGAAATAGTAATAATAATTATAATGGCGTGTATTAATACTCGCCATAAATCAATTCGTACGACGCTACCATATATCTCGGTGGTAAATAGTATAAACGAGTGTCCGACGCGCATCTTATTTCGGAATACGAGTAACGCCCTTTATGTGGGCAACGTCTCTTCTTTCATGTACAGTAATAATACGCGGGAACGCGTTGCGTAATTTACGAAATATTTGATTACGTTCCAATACAACGTTCGATTATCGGCGACGGAAGGAATACTACGACCGTATCGAACGATGGTTACGTTTCGACGAAAACGACGAATGAATAAAACGCCGTCGGGTAGACTACGACGCGACCACTGGCCGGCGTTTGTATTCCTCCTCGATCTTGCTCGTTTTCGCCTTCTCTCGGTCACCCTTGTCTTCAGCATTTACTTCGCCAATTACCCCGTAACTTCTTCACGCACACCTCATATACATGTATAAATTCGTAAGTATCACGTTATACCGTCACTACCCCCTTTGGGCATTCTCGTCGTATTCGTATTTTTCCTCTAAAACACCTTCGCCTAAAATACCGCCTCGGTTTATTCTTTAAAATTTGATCAGCTATTAGTACCAATCGTTACTTATACGTTTCTTTTTAAATTTAAAAGTAAACTACGAAAAAGCTATTATCGTCGTTAATTTCGATGTTTTACACTTTGTAAAAAATACTAAACTCGAAACGAACGCGTAAAGTTTTTTTTTTAAAAAAAAAAACCGTAACTTATCGAGTAAGAAGTTTTTTATTTTTGAAATAATCGACAAATCAAGTTTAGCTTCTAACTCGTTCGTGTCGTAAAACGGCCAAAGTATTTATACAAAACGTACAATTTCTATTCTTATATAGTTCGAACGTGTAGGTAAACGACGAACGTTTTATAAAAATGTTCTTTTTTATATATTCGTCGGTGTTTTTTAAACTAAATATACTAATAGCCGAGGTTAGGTAAGTTGAATAATATTTCTGTACCCGTTAAATTAAAAAAAAATCCAAATTATCTTAAACGTAATACGCTTTTGAACTTGGCAAGTTAAGAACGTTAAAAACCATCTTAACGCGTTTAAAATAATCCTAGGCTGGCGTTAATAGTGACGTGAATAATACTGTCGTCGAAATAACGGAAGTTGACGCGCCGAGTTCGACGTTAGTTTTTGATAAAAGTCCAACACGTTCAGTAACTTTCGACCGAAAACTAACCTAACCGTTGCCCAGCAACGCGCAATCGTTTATTGTTTCCAAGTCGTCTACGCGAGGACGTGACGGTCAAATGTATATTCGACTTGGAGCAAACGGTACGGCGCGTTTAGAAATATCAATAAACGCGTCGTCGCCTACTACACTCGTGTTGTATTCGAGTGGTGGGTGGCGAGGAGGTTAGACGAACCTATAAAACAATAGAGCAGAAGTCGGCGACAACAAAATCCGCCGCCCCGTCAATTATTTCGTACGCCCGCGCGTAATATAAATGTATCGCGGACACGTTCGACCGTTCGCGCCTCCGTGCGTCGATAATCGAATTTCCGGGTGCTATACGCTCGTCTATACGGTCCGTTTATACGTAATAAGAGGTATGTTGTTTTTTTACGCCGTGTGTAATCGTCTACGGCGCGCACGATATTATTGGCGTACACGCACGCCCGCGGTTCGTTACTTAACGCCGGTGTCCGTGTCTTTCGTTTTCAGCCACGTACATACGCGAACTTGTTTTCTATAAAAGCGTTTTTTACGGCTCGCATTCGTCGACAATAACGCGCGTCCGAGTATCATAAATTGATCGACCGAGCGCGCGTAAACCGTCGGGCCGTTTCCTAAGTAGCCGAGGGGAGAACACGGCGGTCGTCCCGGTACGTCCAAAGTTCGCGGGTTTCTCGGGGATCCCCGGCGATGGTTACGGTGGATCGTATTTTACAACGCGTACGAACAACCGACAAGGGTCGAGTTTAAAGGCTAAGGCGTTAAATTGTTCGGACCCTTCGATACGTTTTTTTGTTAATCTCGACGAGTCGTCGTAGTTACGGGTATCTAAATTAAGTTCCGGTTTTCGTTTTTTTTTTACCGTCCCCCCAAATTTTTATTATTGTAATAATATACACGTGGGACAATGGGGTAACGCGTATGGGTTTTCCACGTCCGTTTCAGCGGTTACGTCAAAAATCGTAACCGTTTAAAACGTCCGTTGACGGTTTTTACGATTTTTAAAATTCCAATTTCGCTACTACGTTGTAAATATCATAGAAACACGTAAGTCCAATGACCTACGCTACGGTGTAAGCGCGGAATAAAAAAGAACGTTTTTCGGCCGCCGAATATTTTGTCGCGACGACGCGTTTACGTTTTAATTATTTATATTTGTCGTCGATACGTAAAAATAAAACGTCGGTACGAATTGTTCGAGAGATCTCGACATCCGGGCACCAGAGCCGCTTATAGGACACGTACCGGCGAATCGTTTTAATTTTGGAATGTCTCGTACGTACGTATTACAGTTATAACGCGTACGGTATTATCGTACGAACAATTATCGTATACAATTTTCGATCGTTTCGTTATTGAAGCGAATCGCACGTACGTACGATATAATTAATTGTTTTTCCCCGTTTCGTACGGGTCGCGTTAATTATTTTATTTATAATTTATACTCCAATTAGACGGACCAAGTTTATTACGTTGATTCTAAAGTGAATAATATATACATATACGAAAAACTAGATCTATAACCGTTATCACTATTATTTATATATATATATATATATACACGAAATTCTGGTTTTATCAAAAACAGGATCGAAATAAATGACGATTATTTATACGCCTTACCCGTCGTTATTATTCGACTTTATATACCGTATAAAAGTTAGATAAACTCGTGCGCGTAAATTTAAAAACCTCGTTTCACCAGGAAACGTGGAAAACCGTAAAACATACACTCGTACGTAAAATATCCACCTAACGCGTACCTGTTTTAAATTAAAAAAAAAAATTAGAGGTTATCGCGTTGATTAATTATAACGCTGGCTCGAAAACAATATTCGACTGAATGGTAGTTTTAGATTTCGAGAAAAACTTTGCGAAATCGATAATAATTGTATACCGCTTCGAAGTTCAATTCTATATATATATATATATATATTGTTAATAAAGGTCGGGCGCTCGATTATTTTAATGATCCGGCGTCGTAGATCAAAAGTTAGTTTTTTTTTAATTTAAAAAACGTATTTAAAAATACGGTAAAAATCACGATAAATAAACGGTTTTCGAATCGACGAATTACGCGCGTGTACTACCGTTAAACGTACGATTATCACCCGCTATTTCGTATAAGATACTCGTAAATCAAAACTAATAACCGTTATACAATCACTGTATGACAAGCGTGTATACGAACGCGTAAACACGTAACGTACGTTATCGATAAAACCGAAATGTCCGATATATGTATATATAAATTGGCGGTCGCGTAGATCAAACGTAGATCTAAACTCGTGCGCGCGTGTTTATGTATAACTGTTTTTCTCGTCCCGTAAACGGTTTGAAAAATCGCCGTTAAAACGTTATTATAGCGTTGTCCGTATCGAATGGGCGTTTATGATACGTACGTTTGTCGGGCTCTCGGAGGTGTAAACAAAAACGTACGCTCGCCGTCGTACGACGACGCTCATCCACCATGTACCCGGTTAAAACCGCGTCGAAATTCGGTATTAGGTCGTATACACAGGGCGATATTCTCGGTGACGAATAATTGTCGTTACGCTTTTTCTCTATTTTTCGTTCAGAATCGCGTCGATCGTTTACCTACGAAAACCTACGAGGTCGTGATCGAGAATACATATTTCGGTCGAATTCTGTACGTCGCTTCGTTTTTCAAATATTTCCGTAGTTTCGGACATGCCGAAGTGGAGATATCGCAAATGTATACTCTCGGAGACGAAAATTATTAACACGTTTCTTACGTACAACGGAATATTGAAAACGAAAAATGCCAAAATAATTTGTTTTAGGGTTAATTTATAAAATAATATGAAAATCAAAAGTTTACGTTCGTTTCAGTCATAATGACTAAATATAGCGGCGAATTTGATATTATCTTTACGCGTGCTTTAAAACGAGGCCGTTTATGCACGCATATCGGAGAACTTTAACGTACACGTTCTCGTTTCGAAATTATTATCGAGGTTTTCGTCTTTTGGCTACAACGACTAACTGTGTTCGACTTTAGCTAAACTTCTCGAAATCTCTCTAAATCCCGAAACTCGTTTTTCGCGCCGCAATTAGATATCGACGATAATCCGTTCGATCGTTCGTTAATTTTTCAAATTTTTTTAGAACTAACGCCGAAAACGAATTATTTCGATTCTAATTAACATTTTTATAACGAAACAAAGACAATCCATAGCGGACGATATTTCGAAAAATTAATAATAATACGTAAATTACGATATAATTTTGAAAACGATTCGTAAACGTTTAACGATCAAATAATGAAAATGTTGTCGACAACAAAAAAAATACCGAAATAAAAGATTTCGTTTAACGAACGATCGCTGGCCCGTGATACAAAATTCACCCTGTATATATATATATCGTAAACGCAGACGAGAATACGGTGTACGCGTCTGCTGGAAGAGACTTAAACGATCGCTGCTGCGGCGTGTTATAATATATAGAAAGTCCTTTGCGTTCGCACGTCGTCTCCGCGTGCCGATCGTGACAAGGAACCTTGTGTACGCCGTCGACACTCGAAAACATTGACGATTTCGCTTACTTTTTCCCTCTCTCCTCTGTCTTTCGACATCTACATTTATCCTCCGCGATGTTTTAACACCTATATATGTAGTCCTTGTGATTTCGTGTTCGGTAAAAAAAAAAACGAGCCGTATCGATGTGATAAAACGCCATAACTGTATAAACAAAGTCGTGAAACGCGAAACGATGAGATCGATCATATTGCATTACGAACGTATTTTTTGACCGAAACAATTATAACGCACCGAAATCGCGAGTCGTGACTGCTTTTTTTTCAGAAAAATAATTTTTAATTTACGAATACACGTATATTAGTAATAAAACCGAACGGACGTAAATACGTACATAAATAAACATTTATTATACTTAGTCCGTGGAGTTTTATCGAATAATACGATATGCACGTATGTTACGTTCTTTTAGCGTTTTCGCGCGTGTCATTCACGGGACACGTAACGAAAAATGTTGCGCGTGTCGCAGCGAAGCGTTCCGTACTAAAATCAAAACCGCGCGCCTAATCGATACCAATTCGAAATTGTACCGTACGATAGTCACGTACGATTTGTCGTTTCGAAACCAAAGACGTTACGCAGTCTCGATAAAGCCGGTATATGGTTATCAAACACGCGCGATTCGGACGCCCGTTTTTCAAAGTTCGATTTTTAGAAAATCAAGTTTCCAAAACGTAACGTGCTCGCGATTTTACACAGCTCGTCTGATTAGTCGTGACGCCGTCGTCCAAATACGGATTACTAAACGGGCGATAATTATCGTAAAGGACACGCCACACGCTAATCCGGATTTATTATCGCCCGTACGTCCTTATCAAATTGTGCCTATTGCCGTTTTATGATAGCGCGAAAACGAAGAACACGACGTTTTCGAACGTTCCAACACGTTCGCGGCCGACGATATTTCTACATAATTGTTCCGTGGGTTTTCATTAGAGTTTATTATCGTTTTTCGACCTTGTTCGGCATTTACGTATTCGCGTATAATTTATTCGACGTAATATTTAACGACCAGGGGGAGAGGGGCGTACACGCGTTAATACGAAATCGATAAGCGATGTTATTTAAAACGCCTTAACGAAATCGACTGGTCCGATCGGGTTCTTATTTACGTTGTCGACAAGTTTCGCGACACCGTGCCGATAAACGTAAGCCGTTCGATATGTCGCGTAACAGGTACGTCAATCGCGAACGATTATCATGGACAACGCGAATTTCGATTTAAACGATCGCTGAACGAATCTAGATTTACGAATTCTCTACGAAAATGGACATTGGAGACCATTATTATATTTCTCTATCCGTACGTTATAATTCTTCTTCGATATTACGTTCGGCGGGCATATCGATAAACTAATTATCATTACGAGGCGGTTTGAAAACGACTACACACCGCTCGTCTATTAAACAGATACTTTAATTACGTACGCCGTCGTAACGCGATATTTATTACGGAGCTTTTTATATGATACGTCGCGCTTGGATATACGAGCGCGTTCATACACATACGATAGTTTCCGAAGTAACGCGGATTTTTATTTTATTTATCTATTTTTCACTCGTTCCGTTTAAGACGGAAAACCCGACGGACATTTCGCGTACTCTAATAGCTACGTCGACGCGCGCGTACGGTGTGGGAAAGGACGCGTGTGCACACCGCGCACGCCCTGTATATACGCGAGGCGGTCGCTTCGAATCGAATTTCGCTTTAGATTATACAGCCCGTCGTATTAACCATTATGATGGTACGTATTAATGGGCGAGTCGGTTTTAATAAAACGGGCGCCCGTCACGTCATGTAGAAGCTTTTAGAACCCATTTCAGCGCGCCGGGCCGAATAATAACCGTAAAATGTAACCGACGACGCGGTTTTACATACGTTTGTTTAATGGACGGGACGCGGCCGCGCGTTCGGATGGTTTCAAATCTATATTTACGATTTATGCGCGAGTGTGTCGCTGCCGTCGTCGTAAAAAACGGAAACGCTATTAAATAATAGCGACGATTGCGCGATCACGCGTCTCGTTCGTGCGACGACAAATTGACGGGCGCAATTCGCTTTAAGTATTCTCCATTTAAACGCGATCTGCACGTACCGTTACGTTCTCGCGCGCGAATATTTCGCCAACAACGGTCGTGCTAGCGCGCGCGAGTTTCGCTCGTGTCGCCTATTATTTATTTAACATTTCTAGTCGCCCGTGGCCGACAATAACGACGACGCGGTCAACGGTACGACGGAACGACGAAATAATCGGCTGACGAAAAAACGGTTTTTAGCCGAAAGACGCGACGAACGCGAAAAACTGATGACCGTCCGGCTACGTCGCGTACTCGTTGAAATTGTTGCCGGCTTCGTTTTTATCCTCGGACCCGAATACGCGCGTACGTGATATAATGTAAACGCGTTCCGGCGGCGCTAACCCGACACGAGAAATAATAATATTATAACACGCGGCTAAGGCCAAGGTCGTGCGAAACGAAAAATTATAATAACCGTATCCGCGTTATAGCGCACAACGACGTAGAGAGAGAAAAAAGGAATCGTTTTTTTTTTGGTTTTTAAAATTATTCGGACACGTATTTTTTTCATCGTACGACGCGACGTACAGGGTGACCATTTTCTTTCGTATCGCCCGCCGCCGAGGTGGATCGGACGACGCGGCGTTTTCTCTATTCTTCCCATCGTCCGGATCATCCGAGGAGTATTCGCGGACCGTTTTCGAAATTACCGCTCGAACGTTCGTTTTGTATCTGTCGGACCGTAGTTTCTCTAAATACATTTCTCGATCCCGAGTAGGCGGCCAGTCGGTCAGAGTGATGCCACCGCGATTGTGCCGGGTACGCGTTGACGCAACGATTACGAACAAATATTTCGCGAGACCCGGCGGCCGTGATTCGGCGACGAAACAAATGTGTGACCGGCGTCCCGGATAAACGCGTATGATAGATACGGCGGCGGCGAACTACGCGCGCGTATTTATTTGAATAAAACGCGGACGGACGCCGCCGTCGAAAACAACCGTGCACGTACATTTCGTTCACGACGTATATCCGTCGTGTAGGGGTAAATATTATGTAGCCAACGTCGTTGACCGCGCCATGTCTGCGTTAATTGAACGCGATTTACGTATTATACACACATACGTCGGATTTTGTAAGTACGGCGCGTGTGATAAATCGGCGCAATTATTGGCGTTTTTTCTCTCGTGATTATATTACGCGCGTTTATATTTTTAGAGCGGGGTCCGAGACGTTGGTCGTGATTTTTTATTGTTTCACTAGAATGTCCACTTAAATTGTCACGTTCGTAATACGTTGTGTTTTATTTATTTCGAGATCGATTCGGATACTAAACGAAAATCGTTTATCGAACGAAAAAAATGTATTTAATCCGAACCCGTACCACGCTACGACGAAACGGGATACGAACAATATACGCAGCAAAATAGTCGACGACTAGAACTGTTATTAATTTACTAACCGATTGAATTATTTAAATTTGACTATCGAAGTTTTTTTAAATTTGTAATAATTACGGATTTCTCGAACGAAAAAAAAAATGTAAAAAATTCGAGTTTTCCAAAAAAAAAAAATTATTTTTTAAAAAACGTTTAAACTTAACCGTCTCCATTTTTCATTGACCTGATCTAGGCGACGCCGCGTTTTGATAATTCGAACGTTTATTTTCAAATTGTGGCAATTATTCGGTTGTTGAAAAGTCGCGTTTTGTTTTCGTTTTTTAAAACGACGCCGCAGTGGGCATTTTGTGATTACGATTTCGACAGACGAAGTATCGTTTCAAAAAAAATTAATTTTATGGCCCGAATTCGTTTAAGCCATTGTTATGGACGTTAAACAATATACTACCGATCGGATCAATTATTATTTTAAACATTTTCTCACGGAAATATATTTGTCGGAAAATCCGTATAATATCCGGACAATATTTAATATATTATACGAAACATCATCCAGGTTTGTTATTATTTTTGTGTAAAAACACACATTTTCGAACGGTAAAAAATCGAAATATACTTAAACGTACTTAAAATACGTGTTTTCGCGAAATGCCCAACACCGAAAATATTAATCGACGTCACTGGTTACACTCTAAAACGCGATTGAAATAAACAATATGTTCGTGCGTATCAATATATATATACTATACGTTATTAGCGGAGAAATATATATATATATATATATAATACCGCGGTGGGATTTTTTTTGTCCACGACCAAACGGGAAATATGACTTATTTTTTATCGTACAAGGCGTATAATAAATACGAGTCATTTGAATTATCGGGAAAAAAATATCGAAATTTTCTTATCGTAAACATTTATACGCCGTTAACGAGCGATCAACCCGAAGGAAAAACTGGAAACGCTTCCACCGTAATTAAGGCGCGTAATTAAGTACGCGTATTTATACGGCCAATCGTATATTACCGATCCGCTGAAAACGAGACGAGGGAATAACGTGTTATAACGCCCAGGGCAATAACTATATAAAAACGTTTCGTGCGGAAAGTTGTCGCTTCGTAAATATATAAATAAAAAAGTATTAAATAAGTCGATTATATTTAATTGAAGCTATCGTTATTTATCATATTCGAATGTTTCGTCGAGTTGCCCGATGTACCGGTTCCAGTTTAAGTCTGTGCAAAAGTTTTCGACTCGATACGTTTTTTTCCGATCACTGTCGATATAATATATATATATACACGTATATAGCGAGAACTTTGTACGCGTTATTTCAATTAAAAACAAACTGTCGCTATGAATTGAAACGTATACGTAGAAAACAAAAACAAATAAAAACAAATAGTCCGATGTCTGTTGAACACCACTCTCGATTAACGATTTACACGTGATTATCGTATAATTTTATTATTTTCGAATAAACTACCCTCCTTTATACATCCACACAATATACATGTACAATGATAAAAGCTTTTTCTTGTACGTATAATATAAAGATTATTTTTATTTTTCGTATATTTTATGCAAATCGATTCGTTCAACGTTCTACGTTTAATTACTCTGTAAATTTTTTTTCGTTCTAATAAATTAAATACAATAAGTACGACGGCGCGCTTTTAATATTACCGGCAAATAATCGTATCTAGTCGGTATTTAATTCGACAAATTTAGATCGATTCCTGGAGATTGCCAAAAAAATTACGAAAAAATCCGGTAAAACTATCGACGAATCGTGTTTTTACCGAACCGAATTCTTTTGTTTTGTTATAATCCCGAAAATAACGTTTCGAAACGTTCGACATTTTTACCCGTCGTTGAAAAAAAAATACGTTTTTCGAACGATTTCGGGCTAATCGTAGTGTTTTGAAAACTTAACGAAACGTCCGATATTTTAAAATACCGAGCGAAATGTCGTTTCAAATTACGATTTTCGCTCGGTAACATTTCGATAAAGTAACCGTTTCGTGTCTCGTTCATAGTGTTCCGTAACGACGACTAAGGGCTTCCATTTAAAAAACGCGTAACGAATCGAAAATCCGACGATTAAAAAAACAAAATAACGGCTAATACAATTTCGTTGAACGGACCGTAATTCTTCTACGTAAAAGTCGAGTGTAGTACGTTAATTTAATCACGCCGTATATACTACGCTCGCGAACGAACCAAACGATATTGAAATTTAGGGACGCGCGCTAATCCCAAGTATTATATATAAATATAATCTCCATAAACGTATACGGGTAAATAATTACGCGTCGCAACATTATTATCGTCGGAACGCCAATAATCACGAGTTTCGGGTCGACGGCCGCGCGTATTGCGTTATAATAGGGCGCGTGTTTCGCGATTTTCGAAAAAGAAAACGACGATAACGCGCGCGCGACGAGATACGCGCTGAGAAATGGAAACTTATTTCGTAGCGGCCGACCATCGGCCTAATAACGGGCGGCGTTATTTAATACATAATCGCGCGGAATAATATACAATTTAGATTCTTCTCCAACAAACGTAACAAATTATACCGGCTATTGGTTGGTTAGGTTAGATTGGCGTAGTCGTATCAGCGTTTGTACCATCGCTCGTTTTCGTTCCGATCGTGTGTTAAACGTGACGGATTTGTTCGTTCGAATTACGGTCGAACAAATAACGACATTATTACGTACGCCCGCCAAACGGCCTCGCCAAACGCCCGGCATCGTTTACGCCGCCCGTGCTATTATCTCGTGCCCAACGTATTAAACGCGTTTCGTAACGATCGTACACATCCGTGAGACGCGCGCCGCTATTTACGTAAAACCTCGCGTATAATTTTATATCGCCCGCCGCGATACCGACTAAACGGGCGCCGAGCTCCGGCACGAAACAGCGCGCGCAGACGGTAACCGTTCCTCGGAATACGTTCGGACTTTCGTGTTTGGTAATAATTTGCGAATGGAACGTTTATAACGAATTTTGATTTGTAGTTAAAGCCTAATTTATATATATATATATATATCCTCGACGTATGGAAATTAACTGTGGAAGAGAAGTGATTAAGGATTAATAGAAGTATACGAGTATAAGTTTGAGGAAAAGAAACATGTAGACGAAACAAGGAGTGGAATGAGATAATGGGGTTGAATGTTTTAAGTATTTAAGATTCTTTGTACAAAAGAGTATTTGACGAGAATGTGAAGCGTAGGATTAGGTGTGGGTGGATCATATGGAGAGAAGCGTCTGGTGTCTTGTGCGATAAGAGAATTTCAATGAGGCTGAAAGGTAAGTTCTATAAGTGTCTAGCTATGTTGTATGGTGTAGAGTGTTGGGCGGTGGACAAGAAAATAGAGCGAAGAATGAGTATAGCCGAGATGAGGATGCTTAGATGTGGGGTGACACGAGAAGATAGGATAAGAAATGAATGTATAAGAGGAACCGTAGGAGTAGCGTCGATTAAAATGGATAAAATGAGGGACTTAGATGGTTTGGTCATGTATGAGGTGAGAAGATTCGGGTGCAGTAATGGAATTGAACGTGGAAGGAAGAAGAGAAGGGGAAGACCAAAGAAGAACCGAGTGTGATATGAGGACTGCTGGCGTGAATGATGTGGGAGAACGTGTCAAGTGGAGGACCAATGTGGTCGATCCCAAATAGCTGGGAGACTAAGGCGAGGAAGAAGAAGATTTATATATACGCGCTTAGTGTACCATAGAGTATTTGAGTAAAAATGTTCGCGAATAGTTTTAACGTCGAGTATGTTTTTACGGTATTTCGAAAAATTCGTCGAATGTTTTAAATTCATTTCGGATTTTGTACATATTGAACGGCGTTCGAACGCGTAACGCCGACGCTGTTTGTTAAAATAATTAAAGTAGTACGCTTTTTGATCGAAATATTCGTCTACGGTCAAGGCACTAATGCACGTTGTATGTAAAATAAATTACACAGAAAAATAATAGCGTACTAGGAGGGGACAGTATCCGAAATATTATTTTAAAGTATTCGCGTTGTATTTGAATTTACTTTACGCGTTGTATTTCGTACTCGATAAAAGAAACGAAATCGTTTTTACGTACGAGCGCCAAACGCCGAGCCGAAAATTATGGCTACGCCGCTATGCCAACGTTCGTCGATAACATTTCGTTAAAACAAACAGAGCCCGTTAAAGGTAAATATCGTATAATCCCTACGGTATTTTTACGCGTAATAAAATTAATTGTTTAAAACGTTTACGTAAATATTATCTGTACGTGTGTGTGTGTGACGACCACGCGTTGGCGAAACGGCGCGAATACAGGCGGTGTATACTTAGATATTATATAATTTTTATCGTTACACCATTCGGTCGTTGTTTCGCGTGTTGCCGAATATACGCGTGTTTAGTATTATAGGACGACGCTACATAAACGGGTCGCACGCACACGCCTCGTGATCGGACGTCGAAATCGATTATTATTGTACAACGGCGGCGGTTTTCGACGTCTTTCCGCCGTTCTTGTAATACGCCGTATTTGTTCGACCGCCGTCGTTTTAGGGTTGTAAATTACCGACGACGTACGCGGCGGCTCACAACGTTACTCTTTCGCCGGTTCGTAAACTCCTTCTATAAAACCGTCTCGGCTCGGAAGCTCGTTGTATCCTGCAGCCGGTTCGGAACCGCCAGGGTCAACTTGGGCTCGAAGGGAACTTGAAATCGTCGGTAAGCTGCCCCGGCGCGATAACGGGCAGTCGACCACAACGCGAGCGGACAAGTCGCCAATACTTAGACCGGAATTTCGGTGGGGTGGGGGAAGAATAATTTTTAAATAAATAAATTGGACGACCCTAACGAAACGGGACACGTTATAAACTTAGATTGTTCGGTTTTAACTAATTTTAAAAATATTCTAGTTATTATTGACGTCTGGAATTCGTAAGGAATTAATTTTTCCGAAAAAATTTTTGGAGGGAGGAGGGTTATCCCTCTTCTTTCTACCGTTAGTACGCCACTGGGAGAAGCGTTCCAAAATCCGAGCGACCGATCGAAGCGATTTACATAAATCGGCGGCGTAAATACGTAGCGGAAACCGACGGAATATTTCCAACAATTACCATCACCGTGTCCGTTGTTTTTATCCTATTCGACGAGTGTCCAGAAAGTAGTTGTTCCCATTACGAACAGATCTGGCCGACCGACGGCCACTTTATAACGAAAATATTAATTCGAGAACGTTCGTGGACGGAATATGCGTAGAAATAATCGAAATACGTTAGTCGGAATTCTTCTCGCGCAACCATATTTTTATTATTCTAAAGTTTTTCGCAAATAACGCCGATCCGTGACGATTTAATAAACATTGTTCGAAAGCTACACGCGTATAGTTTCGCGATATTCGGACGCAGGTGGTATTATATTACACCGGGTCGGTCGCCAGGACTCGAGTAGTATAGACTCGGACGGTAATTTTGGAAATTCGAATTCGCCGCGCTTATCACGAAAATGTCATAATTATACGACGATTCGGACGGCCGGTGTACGAAGTGTTTTCGTTTTCGATTAATAATGTTAAGCGAACGAAAAACGTCGCCGCCGTTCGAATAAAGCGCCTATAGGTTGTTTAAGTATGTGGAAATCGTAATACGTTTCTAAGCGTCCACGTTTGAGTAATCTGTCGATGTTCGCCGCGTTCTAAACCACGACGTAAATTATGTTCTAATATAATAAACACGACGTGTTTCACGTTGTTCTACGCATAAGTACGTTGGTATACGCGTTTCGTGAAACCGGCGCTGCGCAAAATTACTAATTTACAATACGTCGATCATTACGTCACGACGAATCGTAAACCGGTTTCGACGAAACAAAAAAAGCCAACTCGCCGGCAAATTACCGTATTGCAATTATAATTGCGTTTTTGTATACTTTTTTTTTTACGATTCCACAACGGTCGCTATTGTTCTACTAAAAACCTATTACAGTACGGATTTTGATGAACGTACGATACACAAAATAGTGTACAATAGCGTTTTGTGCCCGTTCGTTCGATATCCGAGCGATGGGAAAACTGGTGACGGGAAGCGTGTTGAACAAAGTCGATCGATATTTCGTATATATAAAACAACGTTTTTGAAAACTGTCGATCATTTCCGGTAGGTTTCTTCTATTCGATAGTAGTTTGTTAAAGGTTCCAAAACAAAACACCAGCCGTGTCGTGCCAACTTCGCCGACTATACTGAGAAAATGTCAACAATCGTCGGTCGCGTTGGGTGGTGACGTTCGAATTTCGGTGAAACGATAAACGTTCGTAGGTACGGAAGCGAGTTTTTCTCCGGGTGTGTAGACACACGGGACGCTTATTTGTTCCGCGTTACGTTCTCCGGAAACCCGAGCGGATTTTTTCAAAAACACGTTCGGGACGACAGACCCGGTTTTCGTTATAAAATGTCTATTATTGACACGCGGTCGATCTTTCGTCGATAACGAATGAGCTTAAAACTCATCAACGTAAAGGAAATTTATTTGGTTTGTTTTTTCGGTCGGGTTGGAACAATAATCGTCGTTACGATTATTTGGTCGTCGCTGGTCTATCCGCCGGTGCAATGGGATTAGTGGGACGACGAATAGCCTCGTCGTCAGCGACGGATCATTGAGAATTAGTTCGGTAGTTTTACGCGTTTGCGGGCGCCCAATAGCGAAACGACGAAATACGAGCGGAATACTACGGCGGGAAACAATAAACGTCAACGGTATTCTACGACGTGGGTGTTACTCTGTACAAGCGAAACCACCGCGGGCGGGCGTCGAACGGAAAATACGGAGCGTATTCACCCCACCACAACGATCACCGGGCCCGGACGCGACGATCGTCTCGTATCGTCGTTATGATGTATGTACGTATCGTGATTATTTGGTTTTTTATTTTTCCGTAGACGTTAACCTTGAGAGCGAAGACACTTCGACCTTGGCGGTTGAAACCAATATAAACGTACATGAGAGATGTATCGTCGCCGTCGTGTCCGTACTAATAAATAATAGTAATAACGTTGTCACCGCCGGAAGAGGAAACGATTATATCGAAAAAGCGCCCCGAACGCGTAAATAAAAACGAATTATTGCCCGGCCGTTTTGTCCGTACGTACACACAAATAACGCGAGCGCGCGGTACCGTACGAACAAATCGCCGGAAATTTACGATATATACGAATGTTTGTTGTGGCCAGAGGTTTTCCAAAAAAAATAGGAGACTTTACTTGGCCTTCGTTCTGTGGACTGTATACAAAATAACTCTATTAACTCGTTTATAATTCGACTCGAATATTTTATAACTGATACGATTGAACAGTACGACGAGTAATTAATAATTTCAAGGTAATTGTGAAACCGGACCGTTTGGCCCAACAGCACGTTACTTAAAACAACACGAGGGATTCACGTACGAAATTGTTGATCGGCGCTTGGAGCCCATACACGAATAAACACGGCCGTTCGAATCGATAGGCTCGCTAAAAATGAACGTTCCGACTATTCGGCGTCGCGAAGGTGTATGCGCCCAATTACCGCGATTACAAAAAACCGTACGAACAAATGGCGGGCGACGACAACTCGCCGTACGGCGGACGGACGATGACAAAAATACGGCGCGACCGTTACGGGAACGGTTCGACGGTTTTTCATTTACGCAATAATCGCGATTATAATAATAATTCGATAAACACGGACGATATAATAAAGTTGACCAGCTAACAACACCTATATCCACCCGATCCGTTATACGGCTTCAACGTAGTTTATATGTACCTAACGAATACGTCGTCGTATGTAATCGGTCTGCCCACTATCTGTCCGCGGTACGGGAAACCCGCGCCGATAACCTGGACGGTAATTCTATACAGTTTGAACAACAACCGAAACGAGCGCCGTCCCGTTAAAAACGCTTGCGTCCGATTTTTCCGAGTTTCCGATTCTGCCGTTTCGGCATTCTGACACAACCGTTGTCTCGAAAACCAACCGACACAATCGCGAACCGAGTACACACGATGCTCACCGAGCCGCGTCCCACAACGCGTTTCGGAACGCGCCGACATTTTCGCCTTAACGTAATATCCGGTATAGCGTATCGTCGAGTGTTTGGATAACCGCCGAATTTATTACGTTTGAAACGTTAGCACAAAAGGGGGCGTACCGATCTGCCGACAGCGATAAAAAACAAAAACGACTTGAATACGAACGTTCGCGTAAAACGACCCTTTTGAATTGTCAACAGGGACAATTTTCGTATCGAAAAACGGGAAACCGAATTGGCGAATATTCTTTTCGAAATTCGTAAAACTATAGTAAATGTTTCCGGTAAAATTTCCATCGTGTTATTATATACATATGTAACGTAATTACAATCCGCTATAGCGTCGCTCGTAATCGATTGTCGAACGCGACGATTTATTACCGTTCGGAAATTCGAAATCACAACCCCGAAGTCTCCGACCGAGTAATTGGCTGGAGTCCGATACACTGGCGCACACGGAACTTTTCGTTTAATTTTTCATTTTCGTCCGTTAAAACTTTATTCGGACAGAGGAACGCGTAACACCGAACGATATTTAAAGGAAATTAAATAACCACGCGTCGCACAGCTCTTTCTTTTTCCATCCGAGAATTATTATAAAATACGCGCGTCGCGTTGTTTTCATTACGCGTTCGAACATTTTTAACAAAGAGAAGTGAAACCATCATTAACGTACGACGTTAACAAAATTGTAGCGCTCTTTAATATCCGCGCGCAGAATACACGCGATTAATTTACGAAAGTATAAAACCGCCTAGTATTAATTGTAACCCGGTTTGTTATTTTAGTAGAATCTGTGCACAAACAACGTGAGAAACGTCTCGGCGATTGTGTTACCGAATATTACACGCGTTATAACGTCCTATTTCGACGAATAAGTGAAATAGTGTATACGAGAGAGTATAATATACTCGACTATTATAGTTGTACGTATATAGATTCGAATACGACGAGATTGGAAAAGAATCGATCGATAACGTTTACACGGATAGAACGTTATGATTTTTGTTTCGCCGAAGTTTCTATATATATATATATATATTAGTAATCGGAGCGTAATGCGTTTAATTAACCGTAAGTGGCGTGTTCGACGAAATGTTCATTTTCCCGTCTCGAAGTGACAAATACGATATTAAATTGGTAATACGTTCTTTGGAAATGAACGCCGATACACGTGTATACTACGTGTTTCGAATCCCGGTACGGTCCGCGTTCTCATTCCCGACGCCGAGTATATCGCGTTTCTTTTTCTCTCCCGTTTACGTGGCCACTCGTCATTGCCGCCGACCCTGTCCCTTAAACAACGCCCTAATCAATATATTCCCCCCTATTCGCCCAAACGCTACCATTTTTTATACGTTTCCTACATTATCTTTTACTAACCGCTCGTATAATATGTCGCGTACGTAATTCTACAATTGCGGGCAATACGATAAATAATACGTTTCGAAATTTGACTCGGTATTCTTTTTTGTCGCTCCTTCGACAGGCCGGTGAGTTCATCTCAAAAACCTTACCACAGTAACTACACGCGTGTATCGTATTATTTCGTGCATTCGCTTCTCCGACGTAAAAAACGTACATCGCCTGCGCGCCAAAGAGGTTATGCGGTTTTACTCATTAAATCCGAACATCGGTGTATATATATATATATATATATACTCACTCGGAATCTGTGACGTGAAACGTTAGAACGCATTTACGATTGAATGATTAATACATTATATACGAAACGGACAAAAGGAAAAATACAATTAAGACCATAGGTTCGGCGTAGCCGTTCGACCGCTAATGAATTACCGAGACACCACTCCTATACGGGTATTTTATAGGTATTTATTACACGCGTCAATTTTATAAAAGAAAAACGTATCGTCGTCGATAACAATTTCACTGCCCTTTACCGAAGTGGAACGCGTGTGTTCAATATGTACGCGTAATTATAAAAAAACGAGTAACATAATATACACGCACTTAACCTCGATAAACGATATTCGTACTTTTACACCGTCGCGGTGATAATCTTTGCGCGTAGGCTTCGTAGATTAAGAATGTTTCGAGATATTCGGTAGAGGCCGGAAAGAGCGAAAAACACGACTTTATACGACTCATTTCCGTCGAGAAAACTGGTTGCTTGTCACAGCCCGTTTCCGCCACCGCGTGTCACGCGACCTATACATTTTGGTAATTATCATTTTTATACGAAAAAACGGGCCACGGCAATAGACGTCGTCCGATTGAAAATCGTGAGTATCGTCGAATATACTGTTTTACCATCTATATATCATTTCGGACGATAAAAACGCGTAAATCCGGTGTCGTTCAGTTGTCGCGGCGCGCGTATTCGTTTCCCAACTATTGGATTCCCGAACGCGATCGAACAACACTGGCGCTGTAAACGTTTAAACAGGTACACACCATTGTCGCACGATTCGATCGAAATTCGACGCGTAACAATTTGTTCGGTTCCCGAACGTTTGCCGCCGGAGACGGTCGTCGCACCGGGCCCGTAATGAATAATCGTAACGCCGCGAAAACCACTCGTTTTCTCCAGCGCCCGCGTACCGTGCATCGTTTGTACGGCCGCCCCACGGGGAAGACACCGGCGACGAGACGTCCTAGCAATACCGCGGTCACGATCCACGCGAAACAATATTATTATTACGCGTCAATAACGACCAGGTTGTCCGTTCGCGGACCTTAAGTCTCGGCCCACGCGCGTCGTACTTACATTAAGTTTCCGTACGCGTATCATCAACACACCCGCGACCGAAAATTATATATATAGGACGCGCGCTCCCACGCCCGGTCCGTCGCATCCGACGGCTCGGTGTACTTGTATACGTACGCGTTCCGGACGGCGGACATTATACGGTAATTGATTTTCGCCAAAAACGAAACAAAGTCGACCGACCGGCACGCGCATTTAATAAGCGTATATTCCGTTCGCGGCCTTGGCGCTCGCCATCGTCCGTCGTGGACGTTGCCCGAATACGAAATCCCGGTGACCGTTAAAAATCGCGTTACTTCCGAGCACATAAAAATCCGTGTCAAGCCTTAACTCCGGCTTACCGAGTCCGCGGTTCGATTCGGGTGTAAAAACCAACGACCATCCGTTATCGTTGTTAGTTAAAATAAATAGAAAAACCGTTACAATGTAGCGTAATTACGCGTTTATATTCTACGCGCGAACCGTGCCGAGCCTTTTTCAAAAACTACGAAAATCGCGTACGCTAAAAAGCGAAAATTATATTACCCTTTGAACACGGTTTAACTGAATATCACGTATTAAAGCGGCTCAACTTAAAACCGAATTTGGCCTTTTAACTGTCGTAAACGTCTAGAAACGTCGGCAAATCCGTAATACCGATAAGTGTACGGGGCGCCGTGTTCGATTAACGGAAACGACGTCGGCGTTTCGAATAGCCGGACGATCGGTCTAAAATAGTAACTCGACGGGTTCTCGACGTTACGAAACGCGACGATAATTTCTGAAAAGTCTATCGGCGAGCGATTCGACGACCCACTACTACTGGACCCCTTAGCTTTTCATCTAGAGAACCGGTAAGAGCGAGCGCACACACGTCGTACCGGTTCCGCGGCCGAGTGGAGAAATACGAATTTATCGTGAAGCTAGTTGGCGTGTTATTGCGCGCCCGTGTTTTCGGCGGCTCGGGGAAAAGGATGGAGCGAAATTTCTCGCGTTTATTTTCAAACGCGGCCAATTAGTATATCGCGCGTACGCGCCAACGTAATAATACACTAGTACACGTATTATACGTAATTAAAACGCGTATTAACCGTTTGGCGTACTACACGCGTGTAAAACACAAACGCGGAATATAATACCGTCGTAATCGGGAAAAGCTCCTCGACGCGCGTCCATTATTCCGGTTCTCATCGTTGATTACGACGAATCCGGCGCGTGCTTTCTCCGCCAACAAAGCAACGGCGACGACGCGCGTATTAATCGAACAATTCCCGGGAAACGAACGCGCGGCCCGTTTGTGTACGAACGCGTAAAAGACGAATTACCGCGGACGTCCGTCGTCACGCGACAAACATCCGTTCGAAATACGGGTACGTTACCAAATGAAAGATCGTTCGCGTTGCACGTTTAGCTCGCGGACGCTGCGTTTACGTATTCGAAAAACAAACACTAGATACTCCAAAAGGTTATACACGATAATCGCCAACGTAAAATATTTAAACGTCAAACAACGAGGAAAACGTGTGCTCGAAGTGACCACCGTTTTCGGGCCGCGAACCTCTTTTGCGCGTCGCGGAACACTTTCTTCGTCAGTACCGCCGGCGTGATTCCGTTTATTGTTTCGGTGATCCGTTCCTTTAGTTCCGCAATAGGATTTTAGGGTTCCCCGGAGACTTTGTCTCCGCCGTATAAATAAAAATCCGCGTATAAAAATAACGCGTTCTCCAAAGAACTCCCTAAACAATGTCATAGTCGCGTTCGCCGTACGAGCCGCACCATCTTGCTGGTAAACCGACAGTCTGTTTCACGTGGCTCTAAAGAGGCAACGAAGAGTTCGACAATTTCTTGATATCGCCGTCGCAAAAAAGAACGAGCCAACGACTGGGCGTTCTTCAAACAGCGCGCGATTTTCCGTGGCCAGTTTCCACATACGCGTGACGGTTCTCGTTTTTCCACAGACGATAATTCTGGGCATTGACGTGTACCCGTCCTTCGTCTGCGAAAAAGTCAGCGAACGAACATCCAGGACGACTTTCTCGTGCGCGTCTCGTTATCTAATGACGAGAATAACTTGAGAAATTTGTAGACGGGACCACAGGGTTGCGCCCTTGTTATAATCCCGAAGTCGCTCCGTTTTTTTTTTTATTTCCCTTTCGGAGATGTTTAAATATCGAGTATCCGGTTTTTTTTTTTCGAACACTTGTATATATTACGCGTTTGTAATATCGCGCACGCGCCCATCTATACGTGCCGAACGACGACCGATTGGACGAACAACCATCGACCGATTCGGTTTTACGTTTTCCGAAGAACAATTGGCCATACCAAGTATCGGATTGTCAATGGCGGCACAAAAACGTGGTCACGGTTAAACGTCGATTTTGGTGACGGCCGTAGACTTCTGTTTTCCGTTAGGGAAAACTCCGGGCGCCATACGATTATAACGGCGCCGGAAACAGTTCGCCCGTGCTACTTTCGCGTTTCAAATATTGGCGACATTTCATTCGAACTCGTTCCGGACGTCGCACGCAAACGCCGAACGATCGACGGACCGTTGTCCATTTCGCCGAACGTTTCGTTCGTGAAAAATCCACGTTCGATCGTGCACGTCGTTAACCGTACGATAGACGCGAAATGTCGATTTTTATCGTTACATTCCGAACTAAATCCGTCGTAATTATTGCTCTTTTTTTTGAAGAGTTAAACGCACTTTAGCAAAGATTAAATACGCACGCGATTCGGACGAAAAATATAAAACTTATTGTCGCGTATTTCCTCGCCCACAGACTTAATACGATACTTTGGACAGCGGGGTGACTTTTTATTCCATTTTTCACGACGTACGTAAAGTTGGTTTCCGACTTGTTTTTTTTACTTTACTGATTTTCTGACGATTCGCAAACTGGGAAACTAAATTAACAATTGATTTACAATTCGTCCGGAGTCGATCGGATAAAGTCGTGAGGTGGGGGGAGGGGTGATGGCCAAATTCACGTACGTTTTTTTTTTGTGCGGCTAATCGAGAAAATTTCAAGTTTTAAACTTTAATCGAATTAAGTAACCGAAATTAATTTTCGAGTTAAAAATAGAAATACGAGTAACTTATTTTATAGTTTTCTTTACACACAAATTCGGTGCAAAGAAGCGTACAAATTAGTTTACTTGCTCGGCTTTTTATATAGGTATCGTTTTTAAGTTATTTCAAAACGGCGGTTTATATGGTTCGACGTTTCTCTAACGTTATTAAAACACAACTATCGATATACATAAGTTCGTTTCGTTCGTTTACTATTTATTATATAATAAGTTCGAAAAATATCCTATAGAAAAAGCTTTCGATTGATTATTATCAATCGAGGATAAGGTCAAATAAATAAGTACCGTGATTATGTAAATTTACGTATATAGAAATATTTTAGCGATGGTAACGAATTGGATGTGAAAAAAATCGAAGGACTATTTAGGATGTAAAAAAAAAAACGAAAAAAAACAAACGTTTCCACGCGATAATGGAAATAACGTATATTTCTTAACGCGCATGTTTCGATTAACTTTCGCGTTAAGGCCGATAATAAAAATGACGAAAACGAAGGTAAATATTTCGAGAAAAAAAATCGATAAATAATACCGCCCGTCTCTAGGCTATCGGTTATAAAGTTGTTTATTCGACGATTTTTCGTCATTTTTGATTTTATTATTTCGTTATTGGATTATGACAATTTCCATAATGTATTTGCCGCGCCTTATCCGTCACGCAATTTTAAATTACAACGCTATATATATATATATATTACGCGCGTTTTTCGATATTTATATTCAACAATACATATATTCGATATACGTTAACGCCATAATAAATCGATAGAAAGACGTAATATTACATAAAACGACGACGACGACAGCGAATTGAATACCGGGCAAGAAATTATAATATTACCAAAACAAAAAAAAAAGATCGCGTGTTCGCGGGCGTTAATTTTAAGTAAAAGTAATTTACGCGTATGATAATTCAATATATACGATTGTGAAACGGCGTAACGAGAATCTATTATCGTTGCGTCATCGTCGTCGTTATTATTTATACGCGATTAGTTAATACCGTTGTTTCGTCGTTTTCGTAATTTCGATATTGTTTCGCATTAACGACAACGCGTTCCTATTAAAATTGAACATATTTCTTTCCCGCGAAAGTGGAATTTCGTTTCCGATACATCGCGAACATTTGAATTCGATTAAGGGAACGTGTTCAACGGGCACAGTAACAGGTCGCAATATCGTTTAGAACGTTTGTAAAAGCCGAGACGTTTTTACGAAATATACGTACGTATAAATAGTACGCGAACTCTCTTTACTATTCTTATCGACAACAAAAAAAAATTATTTACAATTTGAGTTACTCAAATAAACACTCCTTTCACCGTGGCTCAGAAATTATATATACGTGTGTACACGTAATTATATTCTCACGTTAAGCGATTCATACGCCTGAACAAACGCACCGACAGAAGGATGCGTATAAGTGTTTCGACGTTTTCTCATTGTATTTAAAATACTTGTATGATAAGCTATTAAACAGGTATATACCTATTTAATTTCGTTTGTAAACACATTACACATATATATATATATTGCGATTCTTTCTCTATACCTACCTATACACAGGCAACGGAAACAGTCGAAAAGCTACGTCTAAAGTAGTCGATTTCACTAAGTAATTTTTTTAAATTCCTATTTTACGGCAGTGTATTAGTCGAATTTGCCTACACGCTTATTTTATCAAAATAAAGTTATACGAAAAATTGAAATTCGAAAACGTTTACGCGTGGGGAGATCACTAGGAAGCTGTAGACTTGTTTGGAAAAATCAATTTGAAACGATCGAAATAATTCTATTACGATCACGATGTAATTGAAAACATATTATACGACAACGTATTCTAACACGTATCGGTTAACCTTTAGCCGAATAAAGTGTTCGCACGTTGTGCGAGACTAAGAAATGAAAGCAATTCTGAAAGTTGCCTATCCAATACTCCTTGGAAAGTATTTCCGAACCTCTTAAAATATTTGTCCATGCGGCTATACCAAAGCGCACTCTATAGGTGTTTTTAGTCCACACCGAACGAACACTCCGTGACCGGTAGAAAGCGCGTGTCGTTTGTAATCGTTTTCCGAATACTCGACAAGCGTTCGAAGCGAATAACGCGAAATAAATTGTTCGCGACGGTTACGCTTAATTTTCACGAATTTCGTAACGATTTATTATCGCGTAATTATTCAGGACGGTAGTAAAGGAATTTTCGTTTAATCCTCTAAAATTAAGTCAACCTAATTTTTTCAGCCGATTTATATGTAAAAAGGAATCGTAGAAATTCGAATATATATCTCTATAACAGTCGAGTAAACGAAATAGTATAATTTGAATTACGTTTTTTCGTTAATCGTCTGTTTCTTACGAAAAAATCTAACGATAAAAAATTAACGTATAAATAATAATTTTCACTTCGTTTTAAGACAAACGAATGTTTGTTGACCCGATACAAATTATATAACCAAACAACCTAAGATCATATTTGAACGCGTATTATGTTAATAAAACGTACTTGGACGGTCGGAAAAATTACGTTCTTACGAATTTCGTAAGCCGTAGACGGATGTCCTCCGATGGAATATTTTGTAAATTATAAAATGTGTTACATTTACGCGTGTATGAAATGCTCGTAAACGTTGCGTTTCTATGAGCGACGACAATCGTTTGAAATAACCGGTTGCCCGTTTCCGAGGTACATATGGCGTACGCATAAACGAGGGCCGTGTCGAAAGTGACGTATAAAAACGGACGACGACGCTTATTGATTATTATTCGGACGAATTAGCGACGTTAAGGGCTCGAAGAAACGCCAATTATGACGCCGAAGCGAAAGCGAGAAAATAGTTTCGACCGGACAAATGTGGTATTCGATCGTTGGTTTCGCGTTGGCGCGAATATGTAGAAACGAACAGAAATTACGTACAAATATTAAAAATAAAATAATAATACATTTTCGGCGCTACGGAACGATCTCGATGGTGATTAGTTAACGCGAGACATTACATTCGGAAATCCGAATAATAAATAAATAATAGTTCGCGGATTACGTCGGATCGTCAAAAGCGAAGCCGTTTTATAACGCTTTAGGTTCACCCGTCGTATGAAAACGACGTAGAATACGTCCGAAACGTCATATACACGAACCTCGGGAAATAACGACGGCCCTTGTTTGCGAACGAGAATGGTTCGGTCGGTGGGGGGGAAGGCGACCGCCGTCGATCGTTTAAAAAGCAGTCTACAGTGCACGTGCGCGTTATTCTCCATAAAGATAGCCGGGAATTCGAGAAACGCCGCGAGTATCGAAAATCGTACAAGCGCGCACCACCATCAGCGACGGTACAACAACGCAATAACGGGTGGCGTTAAAGACGAATTCGAATCGTTTTCCCTAAAACGCCAGTCATCTTGTTCATCGAGTCGTAACGATCCGGTACGTTTCGCGGGCGCCGGAAATAACGCGACGGTCGCCGCCACTTCGTACGTACACTTAATTCGTTTCGGAGTAGAGCGTTTATTACGTATAAATGGCCTATAAACATCACGTACTTCGTTGTCGGTAATGACTATTAGTCATAGGCGGGTCCCGAATAAGGGCTCGTTATGTATTTCGTTCACGCACGAACGACATACCGCGAACACTATTTTTCGTGTACGAGATCTGTCCCGAAAGTATCCGACCCGCGATTTTGATCGTTTTTTTTTTCGATTACGAAAGCGTTGCGCACCGCGAATATGCTCCAAGAGGTCAACCAAACATGCTTACGTTGAAATTTCGAAAAGACCGCGTGACGCGGTGCGAAAAAAATGGCCGCAGTTTTTGGGCGAACGGTGACTGGCTTCTTCACCACGCCAGCGCATTCGTCGAACCTCGTGCAACAGTTTCTGGCAAAACACAAAGTCGCTCAACTTCGTCAGCCTCCGTACAGTCCTTTTACAGTACAGTTGACTTTTGGCTGTTGCCGAAAAATTGAAAATTCCCCTCAAAGGGCGTCGATTTGACGACACGGAGACAATTCAGAAAAAATGCGACGAGCGCGCTGAAGGCTATTCCGAAAACCGACTTCCAGAACTGCTTCGGGATGTGGAAGTGTCGGTGGGAGCGTGTTGTTCAGTAAAAATTGAAGTTATTTCATATTATGATGAATAAGGCCAGCGCGAAATAATGAAGGCGGGTCGGATACTTTTTGGACAGACCGTGTATACGGACGAATTTTGAAATTTTCGATATTATAAAATAAGAAAAAAACGCGATCGCGCGTGGATATATGGACTCGAACTAGTTATACTTAGACGGAGCTATACTTTAACGGAGTTTCGAGATTATTTCGAATTTTCTAGCGACGATGCATTTTTCGTACAACGGTTCTAATAGTAGTTGCTCGTAATTAACGAACACGACGAATATCGTCGGAACGTTTCGTACCTCATAATATAACGTTTCGAGGTTGGACGAAATACGACGATTTTCGACGTCCGAAACGAATATGTCCGGTTCGTAATATTCGGGTTATTTTTCGTAACGTTTACGGTATAATCGAAAAACGCTTCTTATAAAGTACTAACGGTTTGTCTTCGAAACGTAACGCCACGGGTCGACGTTATCTCGTATAAGCTAACGTTACGCGGTCGGCCTTGAAATCCCCGAAAAATCAATTGCGTTCCGGACGCCGCGAAATAAACGACGACGTATCGGAATTTTCCGTTTGGTTTCACGAACGACGCGCTTAATGTCTCGTCACGAGTCCGCGCGGCCGTAGCCGATAAAACCGTTTAACTTCGTCGTCGGCGGGTAGTTTTTAATCGAAAAACGCGCGTAGGAGTGGGCCTAACGCGCGGACGTTATTATTATTGGCCGGTACGTAGAAGAGACGCCGTAGAAGAACAACGAAACACTACTGTACGGCGCGTACAATAGTAAATAATACGTACGTGATAAACAAACGGAACAATGCCGAGGGACCGACGAGCGCCGCCCTGCGCCCGATAAAACGCGGCGGAGTTATGCGCGCGTAGCGAACTGTTCGAGAAACTATGTCGGCGGAAAAGGACGACGCACAATGGCCCCGGCGGCGAACGAAAGCGGGTGGTCCGGGCCGTCATCGCGTTTAATAATAATCGTCGGACGCGGTCTAACGTAAAAAATCGCGCGCGTACGGTAGCCGAAAATAATAACAATTTTCGGCCTTTTGACGGTTCGGTGCCAATACGACGACGACGATTATTGTTATCGTCGCCACGGCGCGGAGTCATTGTGCGAGTCCGGTTGACCGTACGTAAGGGATACGCTCGGGTCGCTGACGGGGAATGGGCTATAGGGGTGGGAGAGAGGAAAGAACGAGCCGCGCCGGTTGTTGTATAACACCGGACGAATGGTCGTCGTCTTGCGCGCGCCCGTCTCGTTGGCACTAACGAAAACCGCCTTTTTTCCCGCCGTACCGTTTCGTACGACCGACCGGGGTCCGCCATCGGCCCGGAGGGAATTCGACGAGTCCCCGAATTTCGTAGCGGATTGTTACGCCCGTTTTATTGCCGTTCTACTTTTCGGCTCGGCAACATTTCCAATACCGTACCAATTTATTAATCACGAATTATACGGCGACGTTTTTCACGTTATTTTCTGGCCCGTTAACGCCTATTTAAAACCCGTAACGTTCAATATCATCCGTGACGCCGTTCATTGACCCGAGATTATGGTTATTTAGCGGCAAGGTCTGTATCGACAGTCGCCTACTCGACGCGGACCTTGGTCACTTTTTTGACAGCCACGGAAGCAGTTTTCGCGATAGTTTCGACTTAAAAGCGTATCCGTTTTTTTTTTTTTTTTGAGTTCAGCAGGTATGCAGTAGTCTACTCGTCCGTCGTTCCCCGGGACCGCGTTCGGCGGGCTGCAGTGAACAGGGTAATATTGACGTAATTCCCGTAATATGTTAATTTTTCTCCCATTTTCGGCAATACCGGTACAACATTAACGACGTCAAGATATACAAATATTCAACGGCTGATTTTTTTCCTCCTTTTACCGATTTTTTTTAATAATAATAAGATCTCCCGTCGGCTCTGATCCTTGGATCTCGGCCACGGGTTGGCGACCTGCGCGTCCCTGTCGACTATACGACCACAGAATAGATTAATCAGAATGGACACTGATAATGAATTATATGAGAATTATAGGTAAATCTGATAAACGAATTCACCATCATTTTGGAGGAAAATCAGTATGACCATACCCACAAAAAAAATATGTTTTTGTAAGTAAATTATTTATAAATCAATTTTTGATTTAATTATTCGCTTATTCCAGGTACTAATTTACTTACACGAAGTATATTTTGAATATTGTTATTTTTCATTTTTTCCACAATACTCGCAACAGTTTAAGTATTCACGTGAAAAATATTACAAAATTTAAATTTTACAATTCTAATCACATACGATATAAATACACGAACCTGATTCAAATAAATGAACCCTGCGATAAATATTACGGATATTTTTTTCTCTATTGTAAATTGTAACGTATTATACATTGTACATATACGAATACATTAAAATTTACAAACGAGAAAGAGTATCGAGTTAACGATTTTGTTGTTCTAGTTGATTTCAACAGGCTCTGGACACTCTTAAATGTTATAAGCGGCCATTTTTTCGTAGGGAAATAATATCAATAATATTCCGCGATAATATTTTAGATTGTCCAGATACGACGCTCTTCCGGGGAACTCGGAGCGAGACCTATCGACGTTATACGTACGCCACAACGATTCGCAACTATTTCCTAAACACCGGTGACGCCGTTGGTTACCGACAGCGTATACAAAAGGGACGACGAAAAATAAAATCGGTCGCCTTGTTATTTACGCTTCAACGGACGCGTAATTTAACGCTAATATATATTACGCCGAACGCTGTGCAGATTAAAAGTCGATCGCGGTTTTTCCAACGTATATACGTACGCGGTTTTTTCCCCAGCGCCGGACGGCGGGAATAAATCAACGTTATATATATATTCGAAAACTTTGATTACATTTGTTCCGAGGCGGTTTAAATTCGTTAAGTTCGCTACCGCGTGACAGCGCGTGCAATCAAGAAACCAATAATAATAATTCCGACACGGCGACGCGCTGTACGCCGGACCGTCGCGACGATCGAATGCGAAGAACAAATAATAAAACGGATTGTAAAACTTTCCGATTTTATCGTATAATTCTCTCGCGCTACGAACGTGCGCTGATTAAATAAAACGGAACTTTTAATTGAATTCCTCTCGAATATTCGAGACGTCTACCGTTCGCAACTATCACTCCGTGTCCACTCCTAACCGCAAACGTACCCCTCGAAACCATACGAACCGAACGCGATATTATTTATCGGGGCGAGTTACGCGCGTTAAAATGTGTACGCGACGGCACTTGCGCGGATAATGTTACCGGTTTACGTCGAAAATCGTCGTCGATTTTCGTCGGAAAACGGAGTGGTCGTGTCGTCGTTGCCCGCGGAGTGCGATTCAACGACATAACGGGATTTCGACTGAACGAAAAACCACGCGGTTTTAAGAAATACGTACTAAAAACTCGATTTTTTAAAACCGTTTCGCGATGTTTGTTTGTTTTTTAAAACGAAATATACGTATCGATCCGTTTCTTTGCTTACGCTTTCAAAGTTCAACGTTTACTAAATAAAATGTTATTTTTAATTCGAAATAACTGAAGAAAATCCACTTCGCCAGCGATTACTTCGTTTTGTTTTTAGCTACCCATTTAACGATGTATAATTTTTTTTTTAACAAACCGAAAACTATTTAATCGCGTTTATTTCTATACGTCTATTTTTTCTACCGAATTAAAAATTCCAAAGGGTCATATTTAATAATACAGCGAATCTAAATTTATATTTCGTCCACCGAAATTCTCGTTAATAAAATACAAACCAAGTACAAAAAAACTTTACTCGTAAACGTAAAACTACGGATTTAAGCGAAAAATAACTGTTTAAATAATAAGAAAATATTATATTATTTAATCCGGCGTTTACTTTTTGTTACGAAAGTACACACCGGGTTATAATTTTTTAACATTTCATTCGGCACGTACGAAAGTATCGTAATATTCGTCTCTAGCGTTTTAATTATATTAGATAATTCTGGTAACTAACCGTAGACTGTTGAGTCCGTAAAATATGAATTTAAACTAATCAAATTAAATAGTTAATATTTTAATTAATTACTTATTAAGGTTAAAAAGTTTTAAAAACTTTACTTTCGAACTACTTTGTGCCCACCTTTGCCGGTGCCTATATCGCTGTAAGATATTCTAAGCTTTAGGAAAGTAATAACAGTTTTTCAAACATTCCGTGTACGAAATATATTAAAAACAAAAAGTCGGATAATTTTTAATCGATATTATCACGAATAAGCAAAATTTTTCCAAGTTTAATATAAAAGGCGAGAACTTCGTTTAATTCGTTCGTCGAACGAAACTGAAAACATTGTGCAGACGCAAACATAACGCGGTGACCGAATAGTTCGATCAATTGTTTTCGGAAAATTTCGAGGAATTCCGAAGACACTCGAAAAAATGGGCCCGTGTGTCAACAACGACGGAACAATAAAGGAGAATAATAATCGTTTCAAAGAGACTGTATATTTACGGGTAATATGTACGCGTGTGTGTGTGTGTATATATGCATATAGTAACGAAATTAGGTAAACGCGTTGTATTTGTTTAAAACACAGTAACGCTAACCGTTTCGTTTGATTTCAAATAAATTATAACTTTTCGGGTTTCCGCACTCGTAGGTTCCCCGGGGACTATGTTTTCGGTCGATCTAAAAAACACCGAACTGAAGACGATAGAGATGCGGAAAAAGACGGACGAGCAAAAAGCCTTGGACGCGCGGTGTAAGGAAATGTACAAGATGTGCCGGAAAGCGGAGAGGATGTCGTTGATCAGGGATCGACAGTTGAAGGCCCTGGACGAAGAGGCGCGTACGAACGCGTTGAAGGTACGATTCGAACGGTCGAACTTATTCGGGTGCCGCGACTTCAGGGGCCGCCCGTCGACGTTCCCTCGCCTACTCCGACTGCGATCGAATTACGCGTTGGTTTTATAACAGACGTTGGCCGTAAACGTACTCGTATTTATTTACGCGCGAGCCGAACGAAGTGGCAGCTTTGCACTGCCAGACGAATATTTCTCATCGTTATCCGTAACCGGTTATGAAACAGTCTAGTTGTTAAAAAGTTAATTCCACGGTAATGTTCTACGTCGTAACGACGGATCGGTTAACGATTTTCGGGCACGGTAAATTGGCTACGCGAAATCGAACGCCGTTAATATGTCGCGCAATTTGTTCGTAATTACCTTCGCTCCGATTCTACCGTCCGTAAATATAATCGTTTAATCGCGAAATTATATCCGGCGTTTCGACTTCGAAACGGCAAAGTTACTATTACCCGTACTTTTGACGGGTGTTATTTAAATTTAGTATTTTTTTGTTTATTTTCGAGCGATCCGGTTTTCTTTTTTATACGCGCGCGATTGTTAAACGCGTAACTTTTACCGTTGTAATTCCATTCATTTACGCGCCTCAATTCCTAAACTCAATTGAAAGTCGGCCGTTTCGGGAATCGATAAAAAAAACCACCTACTACCGTCGTTTTGTCGACGTTAAATCTAATTTTCGATCATATTTTTAAATTAATTATACGAAACGCGTACGTCGATAAAAAAAATCCTATCCGTATTTTCGACGCGTATTTCCAATTAATTACGTCTCGTTTATGTAAAATTTAGTAGTCGTTAAAATACGCGCGTTCGTTTCTGTAAAATCTGACATTTCGGACACGTTTCACTGTCCGTCTTCGGATATTCTTGTTTCGAACGTCGTACGTTCAACAGCCTCGTTCACCTTCCGACGTCGTCTACGCAAACACAAATTCTACGCGGATACTCGTGTGGACACTGTACACGGCGTTTCAATTTTTTTTTTTATATCGTCGTTTTTGTGTTTTCCGGAAAAAGCAATTCGATTCTCGACAACGCACGAAAATAGTAACGATCGCGGACGCGATCGAAAAGTGTCCCGATAATTTTAATAGAGAAGACGGACGGACGTTAAGTAAGTCTCGGTAATCGTGAATTCGTCGACTCAAAAAAAAAAAAATACAAACGGAAAAACAATAGCGGAAACACGAGACGACTCGTTGAATTCCACCCGTCAAATCACGCTCAAAACACCGCCGAAATTCCCGCTACCGAAATATCCCCAATACCCGAAACAAAAATATCCAAACATCGACACGTTAACTTTTGGTAAAAACAGATACGGTCGTTACTGAAAGTGTTCGTCGTAATTGACAAATTCGCGATAAATTTGAAACACACGCGACATTAACAACGTAAAAAAATTGATTATCGAGAGAAATGTTTCACAATTTTAAACTAATCGAATCCACGCGTTATAGACCGTATTTTTTAATTATTAATAAACGCTATGCGCCCATGTAATCGTTTATGTTCTCAAAAACGATAAAATTTTGCCTTTTGTAAATTATAATTTAAAAATAATGTTTCCGAAAAATACGGACAATATTCTATTTCGACGTCGAAAGTATACGATAATTAAACATTTTCGTCCGATTTTTACTAAAATAACGCCCGCGAATATTCTAAATTCGCGAAAACGACGATAATATCGATAATATCGACAACAAATACTAGAAAATATATAAGCAATTTCTCGTTCGAATACGTTTTGTTGGCCGCGTAATAATGGTCCCCCCTCCTCAAAACTGTTGTGGCACTTGATAGACCTCCCGTATGACGCGTAGGGCTCTTTTTACGATTATATTATTGCCGTTAGGCCAAAGAAGAGCGGGAAAGAAAATTTGAGGCGTTAGAACGAGAACAGAATCTCGCCCGAGCCGTGGACGACTTGAAACGTCGGGAAATTGTCGAAATAAAAAACAAGTAATTCGACGCGACATCGTTGTAAACGTTTTCCGATACGATTTTAAAATGCCGAACAAACGTTTCGGTCGGCGCAGGCAGTTGTTGCGGAACAATTGTCACGAACTTCAGCGCGTCGAGAAACAGCTACGAACCGCCTACGCGCAGAAAGAACTGGTGTGTCAAATAAAGGAAAAGGAAGCGGCGCGAAAAGAAGGGAAAGTCAGAGAATATTACGACGATGTGAAAATGATCGAACGCGGTAAACATTTCGCGGAAAAAGAAGAAGAACGGCGAGCGGGGGAGAAGGAGCTCAAGTCGGAGTACAAAACGAGGATCGAAGAGCAAATACGGGAAGCGAACGAGAGACGAAGGCGAGAGACGGTGACGTCGCATCACGGTTGTTCTATCGTTTTCGAGCCCACAGAAAATGCTCGGAAGCCGAAACAACGTTTAAATACAAACGGCGGTGAAAAGCGACCGGAGGAATTGGAAAAAATTCGAAAGGAATCATCGATGGAACGCGAACGTGACGAAGCCGAAAAAATGGATAAGTAATAAAAATGTTTGTCGAATATTATTTAACAGTAGCGGAGATTTCGTCTCACGAAAACACGTATTTGTTCGAATACAAAACGAATTTTCTTCGCGAAAATTCCAGTTTTTTTTCATATTTTAACAACATAGCCTACAAATCACTCGACGCGCCAATAAATATATGATTGGTCACCTAAGTTACTCATCATGTCAACGGTCTTGCATTCATAACACCACCTGTTCGGCTTTCCCTTCTAATTTAAACGTATACACACAAAGTCCGCCGAAAGTCATCGGTTAATTTAGTAGGTTTTGTATAACGGATAATATACAACTCTGACGCGTTATAAACTCTTCGTAAATGATCGTTTCTCGTTTTCGTACGTTTAGACGGATAAAAGAGTATTTGTTGGACGTAGAAAAACGAACGAAACACCAAGAAGAATTGAAAAATAAAAAAAACGAACAAAAGGAAAGAATCTATAAATGTTTAGTCGATAATTTGACGTCGTTGACGGTAAACATTGCGTTATTCAAAATATGTGTCGTAGCCGACGAGCGGAAATAAATGTTCGAATTTGTATTTTGTTTTTTTTTTTTTTTGTATTTACGTAGACGAGCACGGCGAAAATAGACGAAATACGAATAGCTATCGTGCAAAAACAACAGCAAAACGCCGTTTGGCGGGGGGAAAAGCAACGAGAAGAATTGAAAAAACTGCGACAAGACGAGATGCTGAAACATAACGAAATGCAATTGAAACTGAAAGAAGACTGGCGGAAAAACGAGAAAGAAAAAGATTTAGCCGAAATGAAAAAGGTGGTGGCGCGTCGAGTTTTTGTACTTAACCGTGTTGTACATTCTGTTCGTAATATACTTACTTAACCGGTACGCGGGTTACAGTACTTGCAAAGCGTTCAAGAGCAAAACGAGATAAGTGAAAGAAAAGATCGCCAGAGACGGCAAATGATGATCGAATACGGAAAGGATTTAAAAAAGTCGATCGAACTGAGGAACGATCTAAGGATCGAACGGAAAATGATGGAGAAGAATGAATCCGCGGAGGCGGCCAATCTGAAACAGCTAAGGTAAATTACGCGCGTCCGAAAATATCGAAACTTTTCTACCTAACCTAACCGTAGTGGTTTATGAACAATTTATAAACCGCTCACGTTTTGTTCACGTCTCGACTTTTATTATCGCAGATTGGCAGAAATCGAAAATGAAAAGACGATTTACGTTAAACCGCATTTGGAGACTCTCAAAGGATTCTTCCCACCGACGAAAAATTATTGTTCCAGAAACGATAACCAATTATGACGCGTGTAAAGTATTTATTAACCGAACGAACGGCGATAGTTAAATACATTTTTTTTAAACAAAAACGAAAAAGCCACTTTTGACGTTTATCGTAAATTAAATTTGTTCTTCTTCCTTAATCGTGTCGGAAATATAAACAAACAATCGTAAAATAATTGTTTTGGCGTTTTATTATAATATTATTTTAAAAAAATTATACCAAATTTTGTAACGTAACGAATAATACAATTTATTATTTACCGAACATATTTACGTATATATTACGTATCGTTTTTTACCCGTATTTATATAAAAAACGTCGACCGTACTCGAACAAATGCCAATTTACGCCTATGAATTCTTAACTGTAAGTTGCTATAAACATTCTTAAGTATATTACGTTTCTAGACGTTATATGCATTTTCGTTCCAATTGACTATAACGTTCACTACGTATACGTTGAATTGACTAAGTTTATATATTTTTGGTTTCCAGTCTAAAGAAGCTAATTGAAAATGAGAAGGGAAACAAAATTTTCTTACGCGTTCGATGAGCGAGTTGTTCGCCAAAGAACCATAAACGCAATTCGAGGATGGCATTCAGGTGTTCAAAAGCCCATTGCCACCTATCACTCATTCCGTACGGAAAATTCCGAAATTTATTAAACAACGAGACGCGTTAATGTTTCGGTTTAGTGGTCGTACAAAATATTCGGTGTCCAATCTTACGTAATAAATTAAAGACGGATCGAAAATATTGTACGAAATTTCGGTACTTGTAAAGGATCGTCAGGTACGACGATCGCTTGACGCTACAATTGCACACCCGAAAGGCCCGAACAAGACGAAACTATAATCGTCTTCAACCGTTCGTCGTTAACATTTTAATAAAAACTAACGGTATTTATTCGAATAAATAACCGTTTAGTTGACGGTGAACGTGACGTGTCACCACGCGTTATTTTATCCGTCGCGCTTAAAATCCGCGGTCACCAGTAATGGCGTACGTAATGGCGACGTAACGGGAACGTCGATAATGTCCGGTTGGTTTTACGTGCCGAACCGAACGTTTATTCCGACGTTCGAAAATTCGATACGAGTCGAAACGGTTTTTGAAAATCGTTCGTGGTAACGGTAATTTTTCCGGGCGTGATTCGGATTGTCCGCGTCGTCTATGTAGGAACGGACAAAAGCGTCGAAAACACTGTCGGGTTGTTAAGGAACGGTTTGTTTTTTTGTTTCGTTCGTGCGTTACACGGGCGAACGACGGCGTTCGGCGACTTCACGCGATGTTTCCACAGTTTTCGGACGGACGTCTGGTGCCGTTTTAAATAAAGAGTTGGCCGAAACGAAAAAACGTCAAAAGTACGCACGCCGCGCCGCGGCCCGATAACGTGTGGTTCTTCTCGTGTACGCCCGGAAACCAATTTAAATGTAAATTATTATCGTACGGAGGTACGCATATATGTATTACGACGCGCGATTCCATTTAATAATTTCGAGTCGGCCAGATAATTATCGTCGAAACGTCCGCCGTTCCGTGCACGATCCACCACGCAGCGTCCGAAAACAAAATCGTATAAATACGAAAAAATAAACATACCCGACCCCAAATATGTACACAGTTATACTAAAAGATCGTTTATATAGTGACAAGTCGACTGCTGTGCGCAGGTAAACGGACCGTGCGCGCTACCGGTGTGTACGGGCGCGCCCCCCTGCTGCGGGACTTCTTTGGGTTTCCTATTTTTTTTTCCGAATAAAATTGAAATCGTTCGGACACGCGTGTTTTGATTCGTACACGTGCGCGCGCGTCTGTGCGTCGTCGACTCCCGTCTTGGGCAAAAACCCTTTGCACGGTACCAACGTTATTGTAATATGCCCTGTACATCGTCGCGTGCACAATACATAGTATATAAATAACCGTGGCGTACTTAGACCGCCCACGATGGCGGCCGCTATTTGTTGTTCGCAAAGTTTTTCCCGCCCGAATAAGATAATACGACCAGGGGTGAGAAGGGGAGAGGTGCTCGAAAACGATCGCCAAATCGATTTCGAGTACCGGGCGAAAATCGTTGAAAATCGAGATTGTAGTCGATTTACGTAGCGACGTAAACAAATATTGGCGGGACGAACACGGTTCGGAATTTTTAATTACCCGATGTTCGAAAAAATATTTTCCAACGTACGCGAAATATAACGTTGAGAGACTCGGTGTGCCCTTATTCCACCGTGTACGCGCCTCGATGTACATCCGTTATAATATATATATATCAGTTCGTGACGTATTTCGCGTGGTATAAGTTTAATAGTATAATCGAAAATAGTTTTCGTTTTTAATGCAATTAGTGAGTGTACACGTGCGCAGCCGAACAACGATACGAGGTCACGAGTATCGAGTATTGCCCTATTGTCAAATTTCCGTCGACTAGTGTAACGTCGTTAAAAATAGATCGTCGTTAGGAAATAGTAAAATACGTTAATACGGCGCTACTTATTATTTACGCTACAATAATCGTAATAAATCGAATAAAACGATATCGAACGAATAAAACGATCGGAAATTCGAAAAGGAAAACGACAATCACCGATATTCGCGACCGAAACGATTAAACGAAAATTGACGTTCGAAACGGTTTCGAATACGATAAGACACTGCCCGAGTTCTATAAAGCGTCCGTTATACGTTAAAACTTCCGCGTAAATTCAAAATACCAGTCGTCCCTTGAAACGTCGACGATTTGTAAAGGTCCGCTTAAATTTTCGTCGAGTTTAATAAAAGTTTGTAATTTTCGAATCGGCGAGTGTAATCGGTTTCGTTTATAATCGACAGCGCATGATCCGAACGTCCTGTTAGGTCCTGTAGTATCGTGCCATACGTCCCATAAAATTGTCGCTCGGCGACGACGGATCACTTAGTATGATCTGAACCCAAGGGACGTTTCTTCATCGAGACACGCGTAGTTAAACAAACGAATTTACCGGACACGGTTTTTTCAGTGTCTGAACGTAGTGACGAATGTACAGGTTTTTCGACCACCCGTTTTTTCCTCCGTCAATAGTTTTTCCGCGCGAATGAGGCGCTCGGACGATCTGGACGCGCCGGTTCCGATAGCGAATTTGGTACTATTTTATACAACGCGATTTCGTTTTTCCCGATAAGTTCCTCGAGCGTAACGAAAAACGATAGTAAAAACCGGACAAATTTTCCACGCATCAATTTCGGACGCCGGAAATGTTCCCCGCCGTTTCTACGAGACGCGTACATATGTTAAAGACGTTCGCCGCGATCGTCGGAACGAAATACTTCCCCGTCGCTTTCGGAATAGTTTATAATACTCCCCCCTCCCCCCTAAAATCCGATATATACACGACGCGAAACATTTCCAACGCACGGGCCGGGTTTTCGTCCGCGCAGTTTACGAATACGTGTGTAAAACCGTAAGGTCTACGCACATACACGACAATACGGCGGAAGCCATAATAAATATAACGCACGTAACACGATAATAAGCTGGATAAACTATGATTCGTACGTCTATTATAATACGTATTACTACTTTTTTCGTTTTGAATAATGTTCGTCTATTGTGCGCGTACTCTAAACCGATAACACAATGGAATCCGCGACTGACGCTACGGAATGATAGAAGAACAACAACGGTAAGTAATTCGTATCCGTCGTTCGATCTCGGCAATTAACGAGATAAAATTGTATTCGAAGCCATTCTGATTTTTAAACGCGCGCCCGTCCCTTCGTGAATACGGTTTTTTATTTTATTTTTGGACGTTTTTCTCAATCGCTCTACCGGAGGAAGAAGAGTGTGTGTGTGTGCGCGCGCGCGAATGAATCGACGCGGTACGTTCGAAAAAATATCCCTAGGGTTTTTCGGGGCGCTAAACAGTTAGAAAACAACAGATTTGCTGCGCCCAAAACCAAAGCCGGCCAAAGATTAACGTTTCGATTACCAAATTTTACCAAAATTTTCTCTCCCGAAAAGGCACGCGTTTGAACATTTAACCGAACGAAATCCGTTTAGTTAAAAGCGAACCGGATTTAATTATAAAAACGTATTTCAACTCGTCAGTATTATTTCTAGGTGAATCCGTATATTCGATATTTCGATTAAACGGGTTGACGTTTAAAAACGATATTAATCTTTAAACACTAAAATTACGACGATTTTCAAAACGCTATACTTAGACAGGGATTAACCCAATTCTTTAATATAGCACGTTGCGACGAACCACTAGTACACGTTTCGAACGTAAAATATAATTTTTGAATTATAACCGAGAAACCCCCGAATTCGAAAAATCGTATCCTACTGTTTTTGTAGCGAATACCGATGCCGACTGGATACGATTCGTTACCAAAAAGTGACGTTGCACGTAAACATCTGGACAGAATTTTTCGTAAATAATTATTACCGGACGGAAAACACGTGGAACCTGCGCTACATTATACGTTTCGCGCGGAATCCGATACGAAAACAAAAACACACGTCGAATAATTTTGATCCTACAAGACGACGCGTAAGAAATATGGCCATTTTTGGAAGTTCACAGGCGTTTAAAGTTTAAGCGACGAGTCGAGGATACGATATATATATATATCGAAAACGGTCTATATTCCTTAAAACGAAATACGTTAAAAATAAGTCTCTTTATATATAGAACGTCGTAATTATTATTCCGGCGGAACGTATCGACGGAGACGATGGGTATGCCGCCGTTTGGTTGCATCTCACTGCTAACGTAACCCGCGGTGGTCGGACGGTGATCACGGAATAGTAAACAACGACGATAATAATATTACGTATATTAAAAAATAACGTACGCGAGCGCGTACGGCCGCCGGTCACTTCAAACGCCGTTTGGGCGGTTTTTTTATCGTACGTACACGCCGTCCGTAATGCGCGGCGTCATTGTCGTATCATTTTTATAAACGCGGGGCGGCCGCGCGGCGCGGCATTACAAATGACAGCTCGTGTGAAGGCTCGTTTGGTACGCCGCGCCCGTTCCCCTGTACACAGTTACGTACGTACACGTTGCGCAAGACGCACGCGACGCGTTCCGTAATTAGCGATTCGTACGTTCGGTTTTTGCCCGGAAAACGACGAAAATCCGCCGACGTTAGTCGTAAGTTTAAAAAGAAACGGACGCGACCGTTTTAAAATAGCGAACACGCCCGCTCTCCGCGACGGCCGTAATCGTTTAGATTTACGAATCGCTATCGTCACACACACGCACTCGAGACTACGGGCGAGATAACTTGAAATCAGTACACCGCGCACGTATCTACCTATCTTACCTGAGCGTCGCGTGACTAAATACGCGGCAATTACCGAGATTGAATAAATAAATAACGATCGAATCGTTCGACGTGTTGCTTCTGATTACGTTCGCGACACCGTATTTAACGATAACCGGAGCGCGTATTATATCCGTTGACGTCGAATTAAGGGCGGGGAAATACCTGAATTCGGCCGTTTCGTTTTTATTATTCGATAGAAAACGATAAATCGTTGGCGAAATTGTCGCTGTTTTATCGCGCTGAATTCGCGGCCCTACGCTAGTAGGATTTCGGATTGTACATACTTCCCGCGGAATTAACCATTTAAGGACACCGCCCTTAGCGGGAGCGGAGGAAAGTGCTAATTACGCGCGCACACATACGGAGCAGCTCCTTCACACGGTCCGTACAACAATGCGCGCGCGTGTGTGTATGTACGTTTGTGAAACGACGACCGGCGGCGACGAGCAACATTATGAAAAAGTCGTTTGTAAACGCGACTATATACACACACACACACACGCACACCCTCCTGTACACAACGGCAACAAAATCGCGGGAGTAAAAAAAAAAACCGTAAAAAACACATCATTGTAAACGCTCAAATATACGCCGCCGTGTTCAAGAACCGATCAACACACGCCGACGGTATTCTATTATATTTATAAAACGTATTATATTACGTTGGCGGCGACCACAAGTAAAACGATAATGAGCGTCGTATTCAACGAGGCCCGCGCGCTTTCCGATAACAAAAAAAAAAAAACGTGCTCGACTTTTTCCCGGTTTAAACGGGACGCGCGGTGTAATAATGATAACTTTAACAAACAACCGAAAATCCGATAAAAAACGTTCGAAAAAAATGTACGTTCCTTGTATCGATAATATATATACGCGGATCATAATACACCGTAATAATAATACGCTCGTGGCGGATTTACGAGTTCGACGTCAGTCGGTGCAAATGATCGAACGAAGAATACTTTGTCTTTTAACGAAACGTTAAATACGCGCGCCTATTACGAACGATATTTCGCGATTTACGGAGAAGTGTAGACGAACGTCAGTTAAAATTTTCGTTGTTTATTGTAAAATCGTTCCGTTTTCGAAATTCTACTACCCGTATACATTAGACGAACGCGGTCATTCGAATAGTAACCCATATTTTTTTATTTTCGCGTTGTACGAAACGAACGCGATTTCAACTTACTACTTTCAATTACTTCTTGTGAATGTATTTCGATTTCGATAATATTTTTCTCGTTCTATAGACACCGGACTTGAAATTACTTCGATCAAACTCGACGTTTAAAACTACAGAGACGAAAACCCGTCGAATAGTGTCCGAGAAACGGTACATTTTCGAATTAAACGCTCATTAACTCGGAGGGTTCGCCGGATTTCCGAAATCGACGTAAGAAAGTATCATTTAAATATGGCTTGGGTTTCCGTTTAAAAATCCAAAGTTCAATTACGGCACATAACGGACGAAAAATAAAACGACGAAAAACCGAAAAACGGCACTCGCGTATTGTACACGCCTACCGTCGCCGGTTTCGCGGTTAAATTTCCGAAATCTGTTTCGGTCGACGAGTCCCGTCGTAGAAACGGCGCTACGCCGCTCCCCGTTATTATAATCGAAAACCTATTATTTCGGATTCCGTTGATGAGCCGGATGATGGCGATCGTTTGTCGATTATTTCGTTAGCGGGCGCAAATGGGCGAACGAAAATGTCCGTCGTTCCCGCGTCGTCGTAACTTACCCGGGCTGTAACCGTGACGAGTTCTAGACGAAGGAAAATATAGAAAAACGACGACATTTTTCCGTAAAAAAGTCCGGTGACCTTTGTTACGCGCGGTCACGACGGATACTCACTCGCGGAGTCGGTTAACGGGAACGTCGCCGGACTCGTCGCGTTGAAACAATACGATAAGTAATTATTGCGCGTACGTATAAAACGAGCGTTACAAAAATGTCGTACCGTGGCGACGGTGGCCCCGCGGTGGGTCTACCATGTTTACCGGTAACCGCCGCCACTACCGGATCGGTATCTGTCCCGTGACGGCTTGGTGACAGTGACGACCACCGGCGCCGGGTCCTTCGTCTCATCCGTCTCTGTACCTGTCACAATGGAAACGACCGAGGCACCGATCTCACGCGCACGCACGCCCGCGCTATTTAATACGTATACGTACATATATATACATATACAGGCACGACGGTACATCATAATGCATAATTCGTATACGAGACGCGAGGATCATTATTTTCGGTCGGTGAGCACATTTATCATCACGCCGTCCGGTAGAAGGACGGAATATTATATTAATTCGACGGCGAGGGGTAATAATAATACGGGCGACGATGTCGCGTACAACGTACTTAACTAGACGCACCAGACGGGACGAAAATCAGAGACGACCGTTCCGTCGTTCGCGCCGGGCGACACCCCCGACTTGGGCCCAACCGCAGCATTGGGGCACAGTGCGCGGGCGCTACGGGTAATCTATCCGTACCGTATACGCGCGTCGTGGATTACGACGTATCAGCCATTCCCAAAAGCGGCGTGACAGCGGACCGTCGTCGTAACGCGTTTACGGCGTGTCGTTCGATAGCTACGCCGGGTGTACCGCGCCGGTATTTCGACTACGGGCTGTGTTCGCGAAACAGTACGGGCCCCCCCCAGAATTGGCGTCAGAAGAGCGAGCCTCTTTCGGATCGACGCGGTAATTCCCGTAAGTCCGACCGCACGTCGTTGGCGTCCTAACAGCGCGTTTTCGGTCTCTCAAACAAATCGAGTAGACAACACGTACGTACCGAAATCGCTTATTGTTACGGGAAACTTTCGAACGGTTGAAAATTCGTTTCGTATAACAAAAATAATACACGCCTAAGCGCTAGCGAACATTAAAAACCCGAGAAATTCCGAGAATACGACGATAAGTATTTTTATAAACGCCAATATTTTGATTAACGATTGTCGTAATCAATTTTAATCGACGTACGTCCTATTAGCGAACGACTGTTGTTCGTCACATTCGTCTTTCGCGAATTTTTCGCTCAACATATTTACTACGACGTTATTATCGCGCCGGTAGCGTAAATATCGGCGTCGTTCTGACAATCGTTTTTTTTTAAAATTTCGTTCGCCGATGTTCCGGCGAAAATGTTTTTAACAGGCCGTTTACTTCGAACAGTCGTTATCGGCTATTGGTGGTCGATGGGAACTCGGTTTTAACGGCCGTATGTCGTCGTGCGCGCTAAAATATTGTCCCGTGTCGTCGAAATAACGTACAGACCTAACGCCGTTACGGGCAATCGTTACGATTGAATCGTTAAAGTACAAGACTGAAAAGCGAAATCAGAAATGTACGAAAAAACAAAAAATTATCGGTTTTCGACAACACGCGCGAATTATAATATAACCTCTTCCCACCAACGCCGACCGTTACACATTGGGGGGAGGAGGTAAACACTGTGCGAACGTATCTATTATCGTGACCACTTGTTGATGTCCCTACTCGCGGAAGTTATTCCCGTTATCACGTCGCAGCGTCGTGCGAGCCGTTACGACCACGTGCGTTGTTGCTTGGTCTGCGCGGCCGTCTAGTGTTCGAAAAACGTCGTCTACATGCGGATTATTGTTTTCCAATTGATTTTTTTTAATCGCGTACGAATGATACCGGCGACGAGTGCGACATGTCGCGATAGCCGCGCCGATATTGTTTTCTTTTCTTAACTAACGTTTCGTGCTCGTTAACGTAATACAATTATTTTGCAGTTTTCACGACGCTCAATCAATATTACCGTAAAGCCCGCGCACAAAAGGAATATTTCGATAAACATATATATATATATAACAGTGGTAAATCGTTAATTTGTTTATTTTAGTTTTAAGTGAGGTTTTCTTTCGTCAGTAATCGGATCGGTTTTTATACGTAACGTATTATACATTGCATAAGGCTATGTAATCATTTATCGGCAAAACGAACGGGCCCGTTTAGAAACGAAAATCGCTACGTTCATTTCGTATCAACGAAAATCGATTTGTTTTTATAACGGCACGCGTTTTCCCCCCCGGAATCGTAATTCAATTAAAAACGTGATTAATTTCGTACATTTTCGACTCGTCGATATATAATTCCGTCTGTACCGACGGCAAAAAAACACGAATTGATCGTAACCGTCGCATTTGTATAGCGAATATAGATACAATACGTCTATAGTCATCTCTTTCGTATCAAATAAACGTCGAAAAGGTGCAATCGTAGTTTTTCCCTAAGTACTTGAAACTCAGTAAACGTCGACTTATAAATAATATTTACCAAGCTCCACTTAGGAGAATCGTTTTTTACACACGACATACGTACACGGCACGATTTAACATCGCGACATTTTTAATCAATTCCGATTTAAGATAATATTATCTTGTAACGTTTTTTTCTCTCTAAATTTCGTACTTATAATGACATTTTTTATCACAATATAGTTATTTGTTACTTATTATTTGTAAATAAAGTTATTAAAATTGTCGCGAAAAAAAAAATACAAAACACTCGACAACAATGTTACATTAAATACGACAAGGCCACAAGTTATAATCTAAAACGTGAGAATACCGTTTGGGTAACTCTTTTTTGTAATACGCTCGAACACAATTCTATAACCGTTTTAAGTAACGCGAAAATGTTAACCTTTATGTTTAGTTCGAAAATTATTAAAACGAAACGAAATATGTGCGACTAAATGCTATTCGATATCGTTTTTATTAGCTAAGCCATGATTTTGTAAAACTTCGACGCGTACTGAAAATGAACAAAAGCGTTCGTATCCCTACGGATTACGATTTTGACGATACGAATTTGGTAAGTTCTATCGATTTTAACGTTAAGAAAACTCAAATACTTCGAACAGTTCCAGTAATTCGAACAAAATGTGGAGAATTATTGCCACGGTAAAAATTTCAAAGGCACAACCTAAGTTATTATTAACCTAATTTTAAATTGTAGGAAAATTTGTCCGATTTTATTCGCTTAAACGAACGCACAAACAGTTTCAAGTTTAGTGTCCAAATGTTCGTCAAACAACGTGTAAACATTTTATCGATTTTATCCAAACGGGTTGTGGCCTGAAAAACAGTACTGTACACGAGGGTTTCAAAACAGTCAATCCCTCGTTGTCCTTCCGTAGAATTTAAAGTTTGAATCGCGTTAATAGTATTAAAGTTGTAAACAATTTTTCCCTCGTACAGTTATCGAATCCTTGCGCGTATATTGAAGTTAAAATAAATAAACATTCCGAAAACATAAAAAATCAAACGTTAGCTTATCCAATAAAGCAATTATACGCTGTAAATGAGATTCAACCCTTCCCGTATTTATTTACACGTATGCATACACACGCTCGAGAAATTTTAGTTTTTCTATTGTTCCGTGCTAAATAAAATTAAATTTCTTTCTCGGATTAATTAATCCTTGTTAAACAACATTATTTCGTCGAAACATATTTATAATTATGTTTTTATAAGGTAGTAAATACGGTAATAATTCGTTTGAGATAATAATAATATTTTTTAAATATTTTTTCACGACTTTACGAAATATACCGAACGAAATAAAACGATTAAATTACGATTACGAATAATTTCCTCGAAGAATATATTATTTAATTAGTTATCGATTATTCATAATAGGTATACCTAGTAAACTAATAGCGAAACGTTATACAAAAATAACGGATACGTCAACAACGGTCTCAAAGTATAGCGCGCTTATGGAGAAATAATAAATCTTTCGGTTTACCGGTAAATTTTTTTTCGTTCGTAACAGGAGCGACTGTTCCTAGTGCCCTTCCGCTGTGTATCATCCGCCCGTGTTCTACGAAGTATCCCTTTCTAACCGAACCGTCCTTTCCGATGCCGTCGTGTGCGCCGAGATTTTTTTCCCGTTTTCAAATTTGCCGACATAATATCATTAATACGTCCGTGATTCGTTAGGTTCGTGCGTTTCTGGGTATGCGCACGTACCAATTACTACTATATAGGCAGCGCGCGCGCGCGCGCACATACGCCAGTCGAATGACAAACATTATTATATAATTCCTCGCGTATGGTTTTCTGGGTATTCGGACGGGTCTGCGAAAAACGATGCGACCTCGTTTCAGGGTCTGATGCACCTTATTTGCACAGCGGGTACATGTAACACACGCGCGCTTGTGTGTGTGTGTGTGTGTGTATATTCAAAACATGACGTAATTTGGGTTAGAAGAAAAACGCGGGTTACATAACGGTGATGTAAATTTTATTCGAATAGTTAAGTCCTAGAAGCGCGCGCAATGTTTGTTGTACGTCCGTGGGCTATATACATGGCGTGCGTATATATCGGACGACAACTGCGCGACGGGATATACAGCGAAATAAAAAAAATCAACTCGCGTTTAACGAACGTACGTTTAAAAGGTTTTTCGATCAGTTTCGCGAGTCGAATGTTGATTTCGCGTAGAGCGCACCTGTATTAACGTGCCGCGCGTACTTCACTACGTAGACGTGCGTCGTCGAATCATTTTTATTTCGATCGACGCAAGAATATACTCTACTATACGTGGGGTCTCGCGAACAGATGGACAACGACTATTGTCCCTTTACGTAAAGTATTGTTTGGCGTTTTGTATAAACGCGTAATTATTTAAAACCTCGCGTTAAAATTATTTCATTTCGTTTTTCTGCGATTAAAAATATAAAAAAATCGACTTTCGTTCACGAAATAGTTATTTAAAAATGAAACGGTATTTTTCGACAACCGCATTACAGATCGGTCGTCGATTTACTACAACGAATCGAAGTTTATGAAAATTCGTACGTTTCGTTTACGTTCTCTGGCGCGCTCCGCCGTGTTGATAACCGAAGGAAACTATTTGGACTCGAACTTCGTAAACAGTCGAAAAGTCGACGACGCGACGTTCATCTGTACGCGAACATTTAAATGACGGATCAAACGCGTATCGATACGTTTCAACGTGTTCGACCGTTTACGTTATGAATTCGATAGCGAACGGAAAACATTTCGTCGTTCGAAAATTACGACGGCGTTTAAATTAATTTACCCGATTAAGTAAATTGTAGCGAAGAAATCGATTTTGAAAACGACGACGTATATAAATCAATTGTAACGATTCGTTCAAAACAAAAACAATCGCCTATAAGTATTACAATACTATCTGCGTATCGTAGGCGTACGCTCGTACTCGTGAACATTAAAACAAACACGAGTATTACAACAAACGCGAGGTAAATATCTTCAACCGACCGTATTCGATAATACGCGGACGATTCTTATCTTTTCCAAATACTCGCCTTATGATGTAATTTTTTTGTTTAATTACAATCGGTACAATAAGTAAACGGGTTACCTCTTAAACGGTTTTTTTTTGTTTTTACATAAACGGCTCGAGCTGTTGTTGTTGTTGTTCAATGATAACGGCTCGAAGTTGATTTAATAAACGCGACAATCTCTCGTCGCGTTTTCTTTTTTAAACTCTTTTGGAGTATTGGCGGAGCGGCGTAAAAAACGTTCGATACGTACGAAAAACGAGAAAATTACTACAGTTTTGTAGTCTATCGTAAAATTGGATTATATAGTATCGCGTGTTTAGTATTATGATTGTTATATACGTAGGTTTCGATTCGTAACGCACCATGAATATTCGGTTATTGGCGTTAAGCTAATCGCGGGAAATTATTCGGAACGTGAGCATACAAATAGTTTCGGATTCAGTCCGGCAAAATTGTTTTAACGAGAATTGTCGTCAACCGTGTATCATAACCGAAACACCGCCGTCGTATATACCTAACCGAAGCGCGTTTTGAATTCGTTTACCATAATTACGGGCGTTGTAATCGTCTTTTCTATTATTTACGCCTTCGAAAAGCGACTTGCCGACCTGACACAACGGGTAAACCGCCAATTACTCTCCCTCTCTTCCAAAACGTCGTTTCGTAACGTAGTCCGTGTCGACAATACTATCGCGGCACTTGTCGCCGATCTTTTTTTTTCATTCGCGCGACGCCGGCGTATTTTCAACGCGGCCGCGCCAATAAATTCCAACGACTATTTCGCAAGTTCATTAAGAAAAACGAATCGACTCGCTCTCCTCGTAGTAGATGTGTACGTTCGGTCGCGAGCTGTTCCTTAGATAAATTATCCGTCCGGGAGTCCGTACTTGTTTTCGGAATACGTTTTCAAAACTCGACGAATAAATATATTACCGTTAAGTCGCCCAGTATATCCGTTTAAACGTGTACGTAATTTTTCGGCCGAACGATGGCGCGAAGTGGTCGAGATACGCGCGCCCGCGTATCATTTAGCGCGTGCGCGTTAACCGTAATTAAGCGAAACAATCGAATAAGCCGTCGGGAGTGGCTCGTCGTCGGTGACGACAAACGCACGAACGCGCGTAAACATCGCGTTAACACCCGACGACAATATACGGGCGTTGTACGGCGTAAACAATACTAACGCCATCGCGGCGTACGTACAGAGACGGAACACACATAACCGCGGTCGCGGTCATCGTCGTGCGTCATAATAATATATAGCCTTCTGCCGCCGCCGCCGCCGCGGTAAATACAAATACGGTCGGGCGCAGTCGGTCGGAAGTAATTGGTCCGGACCGGGCGGCCAATGGCGGACCCGTCCAACGAACCCCGCGCCACGGTCGTCGAACGATGTTATTATATTTTTGCGCGCGCGCGCGCGCGTGTGTGCGTAACACGACTTCCACCGAATCGTATATACATACATACGGTAGAGGGCCCGTCGGCTTATTATCACACGCTCGAAAAACATTAACAATCGTACGTCGACGAATGGCGGTGTGGTTGGGGGTGAGGAAGAAGTAAAATAGGACGATTTCTATCGGGACGACCGATTCGGTTTCGGGAAAAAAACAAAAATACGAACGAGAGCAGAGGCGAAATATCGAATAATATTTCGGGAGAAATAATAAACAAACGCGTCTTTGTCGATAATGAGGAGGCGTTTTTTTTTTTTTTGATTACGTGAATGGGAAATGTTCGGCGCTACCGAAAAGAATAGGAATAAAGTACGCGGAAAGCGCGTACGCTTTTTCCAATTATATTCGACGCGCGTACACCAGGAAGGAGAAGGAACTGGCCAGAGAATAAACGTAAACGGTGAAGTAATCAATACGGCGCGTTTTACACCGCGGACAATGAAAAACGTCGGGAAAAACGATGGACGAAATGTTCGAACGAGAATTGGACGCGAAAATAAACGGGCGAAAACTTTTCTACGCGGAACTACGTAAAACTACGAATCGGCGGCGACCGTCGATAAATAATGGAACGAGCGGACGGGCGGATAATAGTGACGGAAGCGATTACGTAAAGCGGTTTCCAAGTCGCTTTTAATTTCAACTACTTATTTGTACGTTAGCGCGCGTACGAATTTGTCGTTACCTATAAGGTAGCATACGGACGTGCAATCGGGACGACATCGATAGAAGAACAAAAGGGGGTACAGAGACGTTGGAAATATTTGGAACGTTGAAAAATAAGCTGGACCGGGAGCGTAACTAACGAAAAAATTCTGAATCAAATAACGGAAAGACGGGACAGTTAGAAAACGAAACAAGAGTAGAAGAGCGCCTGTCCAATCCGGGTACGCGGAAGTTTGTTGGAATTGGCCGAAGGAAGGACCGAAGAAGACCGGGGCTCGAAATATTACGAAACGGAAATACTAAAAACGCGAAAGCGGACAATCGGGCCGTGTAAATTACGTAGAATAAGCGTCGAATAAAGCGCGTCGAAAGGGAAAAAAATCGTCCGGGATTAAAAGACGGGAAGCGAAATCGTCTTTTAACGTTATATATAACGGCTAAGTATGGCGTAAATTTGTTTACGAGACGAAAAAAAAGGAATTCGATCTAAAATATGCCGGTAAAAAAGCTTATTAAGGCTTCGAGTGATAAAAAAACAACGTTTAAAAATGTACGCGATTATTAACACCTTTTCTAACGGATAATTGGATTTCGTTTTTCCGATTACGGATTATCGGCGCATTATTTATTTCGAACATTGTCGTACCGTTCGTTTATCGTACATTTTACGCGGCGAATTTCAAAGAAACCACGCTCCGTCGGTCTCTAGAAAACGGTAACGATTGTCCAACGAGTCCCCGAGCATGATTTGCTGGAATGGAAATTTCGCGATAATGTCTACGAAAAGAAAAAATTATATACTACGCTTTCAAAATTACTATTGAAATACTTCGTTTTTAAGAATTATCGGGAAAAAAAATACTTCTCGTTTGTATAGACTGTTACCATTATAGCTACACTGTTACGTAGGTTATATATATATATATATAGATTTAGGTAAGCGTGTATAAATGCTTATTCTAGCGCATTTTCCAAAGAACATTTACGTTTAAAAAAGAAAATATTATTGTACGCGTTTATTATAACGTAACGCGCGATACACACACACACACACACACACATTGCAAGATCAAAGGTATACGTGTGAATAGCTGAGACTTGAGTTCGGTGTAAAAGCGAAAAACTTCTCATATACGTAATAGCGTTTTCGAGTACATCGTTTTTTAACTAATGATCGCACGCCCTTTGCGTTTCGTTGACATTTTCTCTCTTTATTTTTTCACGCGGCTTGAAATTACGTAACGCGCGACGGGCTGTGGATGGCCGCTCGTTGGTCGTACGTGTAAAACATATCGCGAAGAGATTTAATTATTTTGCGCTACGAAAGTCTACTACGAACGTGCACGCGTACGTACGTATATATACTTTACGTAATAGTCGTTCAACGACGGACATTTCGTTTAAACAAATAAATTCCGGCGGTACGTTTATACGACTTTACAGTGACCTTACATCCCGCGGTAAACTTCAAACGGGACGCTTTGCTTTTCGCTTTTCGAAATGCGTCTCAATTATTTCCCGTTGTTTGTTCGTATATATATATATATAACCTTTTTTGGTACGACAGTGAATAATCTAAAACTTACGCAATTAACTACGAAAACCGAATCGAAAATTACCGGCATTTAATTATTACAATTTCGGCCTATCGTTCCGACGAAACTACGGATTTTGGACGCCGATATATGTCGGTCGACGCGTTGAACACCGATTTCGGGCCTATCGGTTTAGGTAGATTTTCGAAATCGGTTTCGAGCTTTGATCAATAGCGAACGGGTATGGTTCTTTACACGTCGTGGCCCGTAACACGCGCCCGTGAAATCCGGAAAACGTATTTAATATACTAATATAGTTGTACCGTTTATACTACAGACCTATCTATTTGTCACCACTCGGTGCGTAAACATAATGCCTAAATGGCGGTTAAACACCGATACTATATATATGTACGGTTCGTACAGTATTTCCCCTCGCCCGTGTACGTTTCCCACTAAAAATTAACGGTCTTTTAAACGTGACGTATACGTACGTCCGGGATCGTGAAAAACGTGATTACGTCTTTCGTGTTTACATTAGGGGGCATTCCGAACAATATATTTTCGTCGCGCCACCTGGCGCCCGCGTTACGTACCGCCGCGCAAATGTTCGCGTTTATTACGGCGCCGATAAAAACACTTGCGGTACCGCGTACGAAATTCGTTCGTTCGTTCGCGCGTGTGTGTGTGTGTGTGGGTCATACGCAATACGCGCGCGGTATTTTTCTTTGCCGACCACCGGCGGTTCGTCCGATAAACAACTACGGCCAAACAACGGGCCCGTGGTGTTCGGGATAGTTTTGTCGTCATATTTTTCCGGTCGACAAATCGTTTTCGTTTCGGACGTCCCTTCGGTTTTGCGCGCCAATTAAACGATAAGAACGCCCGACGTTTTCAAATGTATACAAATCGAAAATCGATTTCGAGGTTACCTATAACCGTATTTCTTCGGATTGCGAAAAGTGTACGCTCTGTTTACCGAGCGGTCCGTACACACGCGTAATTACGTCATTTTCTAATTACCGTCGTCGTAATTAAATACGATTTTAAGTCCTCTTCCCCAGCCCCTATCAAGGACGAAATACGCGCGTGTGTTTTCGTCACCTCGTGGACTCGACCGTATGTATTATCAACGAGACGGTATTATTACACGTCGTTGTAATCGTCCGCCGAGGAACTAAACACGTATACACGGTGGCCCCGCGTTCAATCGCCGCGAAAGTCTAGAAAGCGAATAACCGGACGGCCCGTGGCGTAGAAGTCCCGCGACGATACCCGTAAACCGATTTGTCCGCCGTAAGTAAATGTACCGTGCTTAACGCGACGCGGGCCGGCGGTCGGCCCGACAATTACGGTACGCGTTACGGATACGCCATTTCTATAGGTAAACGGAGCGCGCCCGTGTTTCTTTTTACGCCCCGAAAAATCGCGTTCGCGTTGCACACAAAGACGATAGGCGACGACCGAATCGTTTTTAAATATCGTACGTAATGATAGCGAATACGCTCCGGTTAACTCGCGTGACGCGAACTGTGCGTAATACGAATAACGCGACGGCGACCGTTATACGTACGCGTCGTACACGAGCGTACATTAAAGGGAGAATTGTTGGCGAATTCGTCGCGACGAGAGTTTTGAGCGTCGTTTGCGCAACGCCAAACGAAGAGAGAGTACGGAGTAAAAAAATTGTCCGATCGAAAACTATTAATTAGTTATCAAAAACAAACGAAAAATCGTTTTTCGGTTTTCGCTATCATTACGACGAACGTATTGAATTTTTTCGCGTTCTTTCGCACGTCGACGACGATACGTGAAACAATTACCCTATTCGTTTTATAAAGGAAGAAAAATTATCGTTCTTAATAAAGATAGTATACATAACTTAAATATAGCTCGTTCGAAGTGGTCGAGTACCTAACCAGTATATATATAGACTATTCTCTCTTTTAATCTTCTCGGGATATTAATTCGATAGAAAATTATTATCGTTCGGACGAAACGCGCGTAATGGAATTGACGAACAAAAAAAAAATACCGCGAATTTTTCCGTTCCCATAATGATCGTACGGAATAGAGAAAACAATTGGGAGAGAGGGGGTTTTTGAAACGCCCGTCAATTTCGGTGAAAAACGTATTGGTTCGTACGAAACAATGTACGCGGTATATTCCGATCCGTAACAATATCGAAAAATCGCGTTATACGCGCTTTTATGACAATACGGCGGAAATTACGCGCACTTCTCTATGTTCTCTCATTGGCCGGAAAACGTAATAACTCGTTTACATTTTCGAGGAATTTAATCGATTCATTTTTCGTTCCCGTCGTCGGCGCACGTTCTGTTTTCCCGACAAAAAGCGTTTAATCGCGCTCCGTGTGTATGCATATTTAAACTCGTGAAAACCCCTACAAGTCTTCGTACGAATACGCGCCTAACCCTTACGATCGAACGAATTTCTCAATATCGTTCGATTTTATCTGTAGTAACTAGTTCAACGGTTGTTAAATGTTTGTGTGTCGGCGAACAAAATAGTTTTTCGTTAACCTATTACGAACGCTTAACCGACGGTGGTCGACGATAATGCGTCGCGATTCAAGGAGTTGCGCGTAGGCAATTTAATAAATACGCGCGTTTTTACGGTTTTTTTTTTCGTTTTCAATACGGTCGCGGTAAAAAATTATTTAAACACCGGACTCCGGCGACGGTTAGCCTCGAAAAACACCGAAGGCGAATCGATACGGTCACGTACGTAAAACCGGAATACGGTAATAGTGGTAAAGCCGTAAAACGACTTGGAAAAACCGCGAGGATATAACCGAAAAGTTGCGATTTAAAGTTTCGCAAATACCGATTGGCGCCCGAGACGAATTCAAAAGTACGGCGACAACATCGAAACGCGAGAATGGAAACGCGTAAACGTGTAATATAACACCCGAGTACCAATGTGTATCTTGTTGATGTCGCCGCTGCGAACGTAAAAAAGCGCGACAAGGATTGAAAACGAAAAACGTCTCTGTATTTTGTTTCATTTTCTATAGGAACCGCGTTCGAAATCAAATTAGAATCGAATAGAACGTGAAAATCGAGGGACGATAACAGGACTCGAATGGACGCGGAAATTCATATTTCCGTAACTTGACGAACAATTCCACCGGGCCTCGGCAAATCGGAAATAGCGGTTTAGCATCGTTACGATTTGGCCGGTTGGACGATTCGCGACACGGATTCGAGAATAAAAAACGATTTTAGAAACGAAAAAAATTTCCCGATCCGAATTTAAATAGAGAAAACGCTACTCTTCTACTCATTTCGCTCGCGCGCCGTCAAATAATAATGATCGCCGCGGCCTACAAAAACCGCCGCCGCCGCCACCACCAGTCGGTTGCAGGGACGCGTTTTCTCTTCTCCTCCGCCGGCCGTTCAGGCGGGCGCACACACACACACACACACACACACACATACACACGCACGCGCGCGCGCGCTAGTCGTCATCCCTCCCACGCTTAGGATCCCTGACGGCGCGCGTGGCTCCACCCATCGGGCCGGTCGCGAAGTGCCGACGGGACGGCGGCGGGGTGGAGTCTGCGTAGTAAGGCGCGCTACCGCCGCGAGTCGCGCGACCGTTGCCGCGGACGAGACGCCGCCGCGGACGAGACGGACGCAGTCGTGTGGATCGAACCGGACGACGCGCGCGCGCGCGTAACAAACCCGACACACACACACGCACGTAGACGCCTGTATACGTACGTACGTACACACACACACATACACGAGCGCCGTAGACGTTAACTTTACACGCGCGCAGTCGGTTGATCGCCTCTGTCCGGACGATCCGTCGGGGACTTAACGTTTTTCACCGTGTCGTGTTCGCGACCGCGAAAACGGCCGTTTCTTTATTTTTTCGTTTTTTTTTTCGTTTTTAGTTTCGTCGTTCGATCACGAAATAAATATCGGGGGGGAGACCGGAACAGTGCACGCAAACAAATCCCGTTCGATTCCGGTCGCGGTATATCGGCGCGTTCGTTCCCGAGTTCTTTACCACATTTTACGGCCACCATTATTATTATGAACCGCTCGTCGGCCATTCCAAACTCGTCCTAGTAACCGGCCGTATATATACCGCGCGCTTCGAGGACCGCCGCCGGGGGACGTTAATCCGGGACACACCTCAATCGGTAAGTAACGTCACTGAGCGTTTTTCGTTTTCGACTTTTACAAAAATATTTTGATCGCCGTACGCGTCTGTTTCGTCCGGAACGAGTTAGTTTTCGGTAGCGGCAATATACGGATATACTACGGATTTATGACGGTCGCGCGTTATACTTTCGATACGAAAAATAAAAAAAACCGACGGATTCACGTGGGCGAACGCCGATTTCGATACGATTCCCCCGCGTATTTAATACCGCCACGATATTCCTATAAACCGTAGTTAAACGCGACAAGTCCGGCGTTTCGAAAATAGTTTTTTTTTTTAGGCCGCGTCGTCTGGAAATGCATATTTAAACGCGGCACGCGTACGCGCGAATTATAACGTGTCTACGTAGCGTTTGTGTTCGCGTACCGAAAATAAAAAAAAAAAAACGATTTTCACGCTATTCCGAAGCCGAAGGCGCGAGACTTTTGTTATTTACGCGTAACCCCCGCGACTTCGACCGTACAACTCTTATCGGTGTCCGTTAATTAAGTTTGCGTTTTAACGAAACGGAAAACGTACGATGGCGAACCAGATTAGCGGAGAAACGCGCGGAAAGTGTTCGGTTTCCGATCGTTATCGGACGTTTAATTGTCCGTACGGTTTTATTTAAAACCCGAAATCGCGCAAACTTGTTCGCGGTCAAACGGTGCCGGCTGATGTTTTAAACTCTTCGATTCGCCTCCGCGGCTCCTATTACGGACGCTAATAAATATATATATATACGCTATTTTTTTCAAATCGTTAAATCGAATAGGTATTTCTTATTTATACTACACATTGATAATTTATAACATTCGCTTGTCCGTATAACGTGTTTTTAAAAAAAATAACTTATCGCAAATTACACACTAAATATCAATTACTTTTTATATTATATATACTAAATAATAATCGCCGATATAAATAATATTCGTATACGCTATATCATATCTATCTAATTAGTTGTAGACATATACGCGCGTATTGTAGATGTGTACGCGCGCGTGTCTGTGTGTGTATACCTACATATTATGATTATCTTGATCAGTCTAGACGTAATGTCTGCAACCTTAAACGGACTTGCACAACAGGTTCATATATTACAATATTCCGTATAATAATTTATTTTATACAAATTAGACGCCCGATAGCGGCCGAAAATTGTTATTTTCGCGATTATCCGTGCCGCTATGACGGACGGGGAAAACAACGAGTTCGGAAACGTTTTTATATTATGTCCAGCGAGTTCTTCGATAACGGTTACCGGGCGCAACGAAATCCAATCGGCGGTACGTTCGAAAACTACGCGGCAACATTACCCGTTTAGCGGCGATATTACCGTAATTAACTAATTAACTATTCCCGTTTCTCTACAAAGTCGGCCGTTAGATAAAAAAACCATTCGAGCTAGTGGCCAGACGCCGCTCGGCGAAAATATCGTACACTCGACCATTTACAATCGTTAACGTACGCGTCGAATTGTTTCGAGTATGTGGGTGTTCTTCGGCGAAAACATAAAACCGTGACCGACGTACTTGCAAACGGTTACGTCCGTCGTTTCGCGGGGCCAAATTACGTTGGAAACGCGGAGCGCGTACGAAACGCATTTTTAGCCGACTAACTAAAATAACTAACTAAATATTTTCATATCGAACGTAACGTGTAACAATTATTATAAATCGCTTATCGAAAATCGTACGTTAAACATTATTAGTAGAATATCGAATGCGATAGATCCTAATAACCAATTACGTATATATACGTATAAAATTCCTGTCTGCACGCGATACAGACGTACACACGTACCGATACAGCATAGACGAATTAAAAATATTTCGTTCTTATATTTCCATACTTTCGATCGACCGGCGTTCGTTTCCGGTACTACGCGGTTCCCTTACGGTTTACGATACGCACAAAGCGGCGTGACGGAAGCATTCGACGCGGCCGAAAAACGTCTAAAAACGTACTTGGACGCGAACAAAGAAAACCATAACGATCCGGTAAAGTTATTATTAAATTATACGCTTTTTAGATTGTAATTTACGCTTAACGAGATAATAATTTACGTTATAAAAATCGACGTTAACGATTACAACATATCACGAGCCGAATTCGCCTACAATAACATTTTATTATTCACGGGCGTACCGAACGGTACGTTAAATATAATAATAACGATCGATATACGCGCGCTCGTAATTAGTTTTAAACGAGTAACGTACGCCGAAATCGTATTTCCCGGGCACGTAAAATATGTATACGTAAATATATAGTTCGGCTTTAAACGGTTAATATACGAAGTAATTTGTAACAGTTTTAACGGCTATCGCCTATAAAAGGGACTTTTAGCTAACGTCCGACGTTTTAGTAATATTTCAACGGCGCCGTAGGAGCAAGTGAATTCCGGACGATCAATACGTTCAATCGCGATAAAAACATACGCGATTTTTTCAATTTCTTTTTGTAAAACCGGGCTAATTAATATACGCGATATTTCTACAATAATCGCGGACGTTTCTCGGAAATTTCCGACTGAAAAACGCGCGCGCGCGTATTCGCATTGTCCGTACGTGGAATACGAAATGATTTATCCGAGCGCGAGACCGGCGTCGCGTAATAAACTATACGGAAAAACGGAAAACGCGACTACGAATTGGAAACTTAAGGAAACGTTTAAACGTACGTTCTTTCGTCGCCATTCGAAAACGATCCCGATTTCGTTTTAATTTTATATTAACGTCCGTCCGATAAACGTATTATACTCGTTCACGTAGATTTCCCGTCTATATTTGTTACAGTCGTACAAAGTTCGAGACATAGTGAACGACGATTTTTGTACCAAATGCCGAATAGAAAATTATCAACGTGTTTTCGCACAAAGTGAATTCGTCGGATAGACGTATACGTCGTATATAGAACGTTTCTAGTAAAAATTAATAGAACTTTTTTTTTTTTATAGAAAAAGCTCTAAATATTGCCACTGTTTTCGTTCTATACGGATTTGGCGTATATCAAATTTAACGAATTACGACATATACGTTGGTTTCGTTTCACTTCTATTAACGCGTCTAGATCCTAGTCCGTCAAATATATCGATTCCCTCGTGTCGGTCGTGCCCGTCAAGCATTTCCGTGATCGATGATTTAGTACTTTGTACACGTTACGCGATAACATCGCGGCGTACTTAGGTTCGAGAATTATTTTAATCAATTTTGTACGAAACTTCGCGAAACGTACAATAACCGACTTTGTACGCCGTACATTCGCGACGGTCCAATGAAAGCGAACTGTGGCGATTTACGCGTTCGAAGCCGAAACGCTATTTAATTACGCGTTAACGGTCGCGTAATCCATTTTTTAACAAAATACGGCGCCGAACTCGACAAATAAATTCGTTTCGTTCGTAAACGAACGTATAGTTGAAACGACGGCGTACGTGTACACAACATAAACGTCGGTTATCGAAAAGATGAATTACTATCGTATCGATATTCCGAAAAACGTAATATCAGACAATATCTTGCCCTTCTACGTACGTTAGCGATTATATATTTAGATACCAACGAACGAATAATTTTGCGTCGCGTTTCGGTAAAATTACGTAAATTATCGTCGGGCCCGTTCGGCTAAGCTGAGTGTACGTCATTCGCCTCGACATTTATACGCGACGCCGAACGTCGAGTGCGAGTAATTGCGCGACGACGCTTTTCTCCGTATTGTCGTATCGACAATTATGGAAAACGTTCGTTCGTGGTGTAGAATTCCGAAAACGCCGTCCGGTCGAATTTTCGAAATTATACGCGTAATCGAAACTTAGAAAATACAATACGTCGCTAACGTTCGGCCGAAAATTACGACGTCGGTCGCTAGTTCCTCTGTATAACTTTGTCGCTTTGTGCGTTTCGTTTAATTTGTCGATTTTTCAAACGCCGATAGAATACAGGGGGCCGATTATTGTTATGAAATTATAGCTCCAGCGAATGTCGGACGTGTTTAACGGAGTGACTGGTCGCGGTGAACACGTTCGCTGCGATATAACGAAGTTCGCGTATGTCCTACGATATTTGGCCCATAAGTCACGCGAAACGGATTATTATCGTAACGTGAAATCCGTTTTTCGTACTAAGACCGTATTAAACGCGTGACAAACGAATCGCGACCCGTTCGTACGACGGACGTTCGCGCCGGTAAAAAACGCGCGTTTCTTTTATACCGTATTATTAACGCGCCGGTACTTTCGTCGGCCTCCGGTGGTGGGTTAGGCGTAAATAAATAAATACAATATCGTTTTTCGTTCAACGTTAGCGCCCGGCCGACTGTCCGTTGTTTCGTGGCCAATAGGCTCGCTCGTTTTCCGCGCACGTATAAATTACGCGCTATATATACGGCTTATTTGATCAGCGGATCCAATTGCCTCGCGGGGGGGAAGGAGGTCGCATCAGCGTGGGGACAGCTCGCGCGTATAGTAGAAGGCTATTAAAACCTAATCACGTGTTATATATATATATATAGACGGGCGCGCACGCACGCACCGATCGACGAATTCTGTTGTTGTCATTTGATTTCGCGTCGTTGTACGTATACCGCGCGTCCACGGTCTTCCCGTTTTTTTTTTTTTTTCTTTTCAATCCCCGACCGATCCTCCCCGCGGTTCGCGCCCCCTCGACAAAAAATAATATAATAATAACAATATATATACGTATACAGATACATTTAACCGAATTATGCGGCTTGCACGTAGTATAAATATTGGCCGGATTGTACGCCGTTTTTCCATTCTTACGACACGACATATATATATATATACACACACACACACACACGTACGTACGATAATAAAAGAACCGTTTTTTTTTCATCCCCTCCCCCGACGCCGGCGGTTTTCTGAATTAGAAAACCGTCCCGACGCGTACGTACACCATCTGCCTCCGGGTTGCATCGCGCGCGCAGGGTCGTCTCCATTGTCGGCGGCACCATTGCTAGGTAAATATTGCGGGGACGTCGACCGTCATGGCCACGAATTCTGCAGCGTCGCCAGTATGTATACATATATATATATATATACCCGTATACCGAATACATAAATTATATATATATATATACGAGCGGGCGCGCGCGTGTACAATGAAGTAATAATAATAAAACGCTCGCGCTCGCGCGCGCGTGTTGTGTGTGTGTATACGCGTAAGAAGACGAACAATAAAAAAGACCGTACGTACGCGTGTGTAGTGTGTATACGTACGCTCGTGTACAATAAAATATATTATTATTAGCTCGTGGTGCTTGAAAATAAAAGCTGCGGCCGGTATTGGGGAGGGAAAGAGACCGCGTAACAATAAGAATATATATATATATAAACGCGTGTACATCGAACGGGGAGGGAGCATCCTGGTTCGGGGCGGAGCCGCGTTGAATGTATAATTTTGTATACACGTCGTACGCGCGCGCGATTCGATTTGGTCGAATTAAAATACCGCGAAATTCCGCCGTTGTTATTGCGCGCGAAACGCGGTCGGCATACGTTACAAACGAGGATAAATACAAATACCGACGTTAAATACAAACTACGGACGAAAGCCGTCCGTGTTGTCCCGAAACCGTCCCGTTTTAACCATCGCGCTAGCCCGTAATGAGTTCGACATCGTCGAGTCGGCGGGGACGTCCCGATCTCGGCGCACACGTCGGACACCCGGGACGGTCGCACACGCACGACACGAAAAATTACGTTTTACGAACGGGTTCGCCCCCGCAACCATTGCGGTACTGACAAACGGATATTCCCTTTCCCGGGATGAACGCGCTAAGACGATGGAAACGGTGAAAAATATTCTAAAATCCGGAAATGTATTCGACGACGCGCAATTCGAGCGAGTGGTTATATTTTTGTAACCGTCGAAATTCACGGGGCGTACGTATGTTACCGACGTATATACGTAACCACGGGCAAGTTTTAGTTATGTCCGAGAAGTCGCGTTGAAATTGCTAAAAGTCGGTAGTCGAGAAAATGACGAAAAAAAAAATGAACTAGTCCCGTTTAATAGTCGAAACGGATAAAATATTGTAAATGAATAATAATAGTTAACGATTGAACCGAAATCGACTACAGGATTGTCGATGCAACCGTAACTTAATATAAACGTGTCGTAAACCATCGTTTAAGAAAAAAACATTCGACGCATAAGGTGGTATTCGCTATAAAAATTTAAGTCATTCATACGATAGCGAAAGAACCGATCGTTCTAATAAAAAAGTCAATAATTATCGATTTCCTCGGTATTCTATTAGCGGCGCTTATACAGGCGTAAATTGTCGAAAAAACCGCCGTTTTCTCGTCGCGTCAGTGACAATATTATAACACACGTATCAAGGTCGCCGAGTTTCCGAAATTTAACGCGAGAATTTTCGAATTGTTGTACTTGAATTTTGCGCGTATATTGAACACGTAAATAAATCGGGTTTTTCGTTATATCTTTAAAGTATATTTTTTATATAGTTAGGAACGATTCGTACACGCGTTTCCATTTATAGTTACAATTCGATAACGGGTCAATTTCGTAAACAATCCGCTAAAAATATACGTACGCGTTCGGCGCCCTTGATACGTCAGTATATTACTGTAGCAAAAATGTGCATAATATTGTCGTCGATAAACTAACTCACGTGCAAACGTTATGTTATTTTTGTTGAAGCTGAAAACCCCGCAGAAAATGCCGGAAAAACATTTCACTCAACTGGAAGCCGCTCCAAAAGTAATGTTTTCATTATTTTCATACAATTATATACCTAACATTAACAAAATCTTGACGGATAATAGTTTATATTTAACGTTACGTCCGCGTATTTGTTGTAAACGAATCAAACGCTATTATTATTAATACGACGACGACGAATACGTTTGACGATAAATTGTATACCGTTGCGTCGGACGAATTTGACGCGAGCGTCGTAAAAAAGAAAAATCGTCGTTAGGGCCCTCGGGAACGTCGGAAAAATAGTCGACGTTAAAAAAATAATAATTAACGGCGAAGGTACGCGGAATATTAAAAAACGTCGACGATTTCGAACGTATAATAAACGGTCGGACAAATTCAAACGTAAGGCGAACAACAATACGTTGTAAACCGTCGACGAAATTCGTTCGATATCGAAACAATTTGTTCGTTTCGCGACGACGGCGGTTCGTTAAACAAACGTTTTTCCTATCGACGCTTTACCGTGTATACGTGCACCGAAATTTATACGTGACGCCACTTTTCGGCGAATGAATCGTCGTGTGTCGTCAGTACGTACTTTATTCGACGTTCCGTTTCGATAAACTTGGAAAACTTACACGACCAAATCGAATTTCGGTTATTTCGTTAAAAAAATTAATAATTTTTGGAACCGTTCGAACGCTTTTATAAGCCTTTTATAACGTGTTTTTTGTTTATTCGAAACGTTATACGGACAAACGCCGTCAGTTTTGCTATCAATTATAACGTGTTCGACAAATGCCCCCGGCGTTTTACGTACGAAAATCGAATTCGTTATCGAATTTTAACGTCCAATACTAAAAAATTCCGCACGACGTTCGTCGTATTATAGTCGAAGTACGGGTAATATACGTTCAACTTGAGCCGATATTTTAAGGATAACGCGCCGTCTTTACGCGTAGTTATTATACGCGATTTTTTTTCTGAAAATCGTTTCAAAGACAAATTCGTTACAAACGCCACGTGCGTTCGCGTACAAACGTAATGTACGTATACGCGCACACACGTGTAACGCGCGTTACAAACGATTACAAAACACCCATAACGGAGTTTATAAATATATTTTTGTATTAAATTGGTAAACACGCGTAATATAAAGGCCGCGGACTTTTAGAAGAGCTCGTATACACATGTGCGTCACACACACACACACACCCTTACTCGCGCCGTTCTTATAATAATACGCGGGCGCGTGACCTTTAAATCGTTATTCACAGCGAAGTCGCGTGTCGGTCGTGCGGTAATCAAAACACGATTCAAAACCGCGGTTGCGGGTAATTAGTGCGTAAATCGCGTATATAACACACACGGCCGCGGTTCAAAGGGATTATTTCTTTTACGTTTCCCCTCACTTCTCCGCGTTTTCTTTCTTCGCCAGTACGGACAAATAGAAACCGAAATAATAATAATAATATGTACCCTTAACGAATACATTATTGCGGCGCGCAATTATATTTTTCCATTGCCCCACGCGCCACCGCCAACCGGCCGATTCGAGTGTATTTCATCCGACCATGTAAGTCGTTTTCTTTTGAAGTCGCTAATGAGAGTTTGTCCTTACATAGGTAGTGGTACCACACACACACGCGCGCGCGCGCGCGTATATGTCGGACGAGGAAAAGAGGAAATTTACGACCTATAAAAAAAAAGGGTATATTTTTCGCCGTAATGTGTGTACACCGTTTTAAACGATCCTCGGTGGTTTTTGTACCAACTATATATATGCGCACACGCCAGAGTCAAGTACCCACTTGCTTTGCCAACAGTTATAATATATATATCTAGACGGTCGCTCGTACGTGCTCAACACACGCACACACACACGTTTTGACGCCACTTTTATGTACATAGGTATAATACGCTCGCGCGTGAATACAATAATACGTTTTCGCGTTCAAAGACGAACAGTCGATTTTCTTTATTCTCTCGAGAATAAGAGAAAAATATTATCGTTTTTTCCGCGTAGAATTTAATAAAATCCGAAAAAATCAAAACGACCAACGACCCGCGACTTTTTTAAAGTGTATATAAATGTATACCGTACAAAGTTGACGATTTGATCGCGACGTATAAATAGGTACACGCGTATAAACATACGTTACACACATATAAACGACTGTCGTGTGCGCTACGTGAGGTCGTACAAAACTATAAACGGCGAATGTTTTTCTATAATCTATTAGCCCCAAATAGTTTTTCGTTCGTTACCCGCGGCCTTTCAACGCGGAAATATCCGATAAACAATAATATTCGACGACGAGAAATTTAAACGTTTACAGTAAGCCTGTAGGACGCGTAATTACACGTACGGATTAACCGAGTTAATATAAAAAGAAAATGCGTAAGCCGAGTTGAACGTTACGTAGGAAAAACGTAAAAAGTGAACGTCGATAAGGTTCCGCGATTCGGTGAATTGGCGTTAAAAAGTAGCTTAAAATTGACTTTGTGTAGTACATACGGTAGCTAAAAAGTATACGTTTCGCGTGACGAAAACGAATTTCGTCTCGACAAATTCATTCGCGTGTTTAGGAAGGAAATCGCTTTTGGCGCGATGATAATAACAAACGAAAAGACGACGGTTGTCGACGAACGAATACCATAAAACGCGCGAAATAATCGTCGAAAATAAGAAAACGGCCGTTTACATTCCGAAATCGGTTCCGTATGAAACGCTCCGTTCGCCTTTGACGCGGTTTCCTTATGTGTAAATCGGACGCCATCGGTTAGCCGTGGTTACTTGCCGGCGCATACTCGTGGGTATATACGTTGTCGTTTATAATAATAACGACCGTCACGGCACAACGTTATTCGCCGTCGAAACTATAGAGAACGATCGTATTTACGGTTCGTTTTTATTTCCGTACGCCAATGTACCTACTAGGTACTACGCGCGTCCTTATTGTGCGGCTATTTGAAAACCACATTTAGATTGACGTTTGACGTCCATAGATACATATATACAAACGCGTGTGTGCGCGCGCGCGTATACTGACCGTAAAAAAATTGTTAAAACTTTTTCGCCATTTAATAATACAACCGTGAAAGGCGTTTAACGTTATTGTTGGCGCTCGACAATGTGTCAACATAGGAGGCGTATATCGTTCGACGTGAATAAACAGCTTCGTTTCGTACAATATAATATCGACCGTCTTCACGTGGGTATTAAAATATAAACGGGCTAGTTTCGTGTAAACATTATTATTATTCGCGTTTTCCGAATCTCCGGACGTACGAACGCGCGTATTCTTAGAAATCCGTTTTCGGGGTGGCGCTAATATGGTACACCGTATAATGCACGTCGACTGTTCTCGAAGCCCCGAGACCGCACAACTCGATAGAACGTATATATATATATATTTTTTTTTGGCGATTATCGTTAATAATAAACAGGTAAAATACGACCTCGATTGTCCGAGAGGAGCAAGACGGCGTACGCGGAAAAACACGTTTTTACATTTATAATTATTTTGGACGCCGAAACGAAATAATTCCGAAACGATTAGTTATTTCGTAATTATCTCCCTCGACCACTTGACAAATCAGTTTCGTATCGTTTCTCGTACCATTCGCGATAACGATTTAACCGCGAACGAATTACGGGCGACGTTCTATTAACCATATAACGTCTATGACGCCCAATGGCGTATAACGGAAGTTGACGGACGTGGCGGATAATCGTTTACCGTACGGGTGAAAAATATTTCACAAAAACACCTCGGGCGTCCATTGAAAAGTAACGCGGACAAACGAACGTTTCGACATTTTATCTTTCGGCTTTTGAATACGGCGAAAATTTTACGTAGCGAACGTACAAAACGAGATGTACCGTTAAACCAAAATCGTTCTTTATGCGCGGAATACAACGCGAACACGCTCATAATGCGCGATCGATGGTTAACGTGTCGTGCGATTCGACGACGGATCGTTGTTATTGGGCTTTTTCCGGCAACCGAACTCGAAAGAAAATATCCCTAACCGAGTCCATCGGTTTTTCGAGTTTTCGTTTTTTCCCACGCCCCCCTACCCCGAGCCCCGGAGTTCTCGTCGTCATCGTCAATCGATAAACGATATTCGCCAATATACGTCCGTGCGCACGGTCGGTTTGGTTGACTTTCCGTTGTCGATCGAACGACTTATATACACGTGAGCGCGTAGTGTTCCCCTTGAAAATATGTACATGTATACATTTGTGTCGCGTGTAAACGTTCACTATTACGCACACGCGCGCGTACAGTTTTAGTTGCCCGGGTGGGGGGTGGAGGAAATGTAAAACGCGGACCCTTTTCGCGACGCTTTGCCGGACACGCGATTTAAGTCTTCCGCCGCGGTAATCTTACGGTATTTTAATGGACGCGCCCGCTCGCGGGCTCTGTGCGCTCGCACAACAGCGGCAGATATGAGTCATCGCGGAGGGCGGAAAACGCGCGCGTGTAAAATTACTACGCTCGTTCGTCGCGCGTTATTTCGTATAATAATAATAATACTACTCGACCGTTTTTGTTATTGTTGCGTGTTTTTATTCAAATAATTATTATTGCGTCGTCGTTTTCAGGTGTTGGGTCTTTACGGAGGAGGGACGTGGGGGTCCGTCAAGACGTTGCTTGGAGCTGGAGTGGGGGGGCTCGGGCCTTTCCCTTGCAGAGAAAACGAACCGTTCTGGAAGATGCCGCACAAAGGTAACACGTTATATGTATTTATTTTTTTTTTTTAAAAAAAATCGCGCGAACAATTATATTTAAAAGCGAAATATAATTTGCCCTGCCGATCGATACCTCTCAAGGGTCCGTATCTTTGATACGATTATTATGTATTCTATTTACCGCCAAAATACGATACGCTTTGTAATATTGTAAATCAGTATCGAATATATCTGTTTACAGATGTACGTTATTTATCTATTTGTCGGCCGTTCCGGTAATACGCGCGTACCGAATCGGATTTAAGCAACGCGCACGCGTTTTAAATACATTTTCGAAACGCGGTTCGTATTTTTCATCGTACAACGCTCGACGTTCGAATCGGTCGAAATCACGGTCGTTCACGAGGATACCCGAAACCGTATTGTGCGTACGTATATCGTTACCGCCGGTATCGATAACGATATATAGGTCTAGGACGAGGTATTTAGGTATTTAAATGATATTACGAACCGATTTACTCTTATAAAACACGAGGATGCGAGTTGACTAATCTAGTTAGTTTCGCGCGCTCGTTAAATTATATAGATATCCCCCGAACGAGTAATATTATAAATGTTTCCGCGCGAAATTACGTTTGAGCTAATCGGAAACAAAAATCGGATTTTCGACGACCGGACACCGACCGCTATCGAAAAATATCTACGCATAACGTATTATCCTCAAATTCCGAATATATGGAGCCCGTCTATTTTCGTCCAAGTTATAATTAGTACGGTCAAACGAAAAACTAACGTTTCGCCTATGATTTAATTAGGCGCGGAGATTTATGGAAATAACGATAATTGTCGGATTGACTGAGTAAACTTAACTGAAATCTGGTTACCGATTAGTCGACGAAATTTCAACTCGTTACGAAACTTTTGTTAGTTTACCTGACTTTATCAGTCAATCGTTAGTATTAATAACACGCGCTAAACGAGAAGTACATTTTTGTTTTCGAATAAACGCGTGGTCGGTACTTTTCTGTATTCGAAATGACGTTATAACTTCAGTCGAGTCTGGCCTACGGTTTATTTTATCAATTATTATACGTCGTTTTAATTCTTCGGCGTTTAACGTAACGCGCAGCCGGTGGTCAAAGTGCAACGCGTATACAATTGCGTTTGGATTAACGCTTTATTATTTTTCATCTCTTTAAACGTACACGGAGTAAATGGAACGCGAAAATGATAAATTTCTATTATCGAAATACTCGTATCGATATTATTGCCGACTATTCCGGTCGAGGGCAGACGGCCGCGGCGCGTCAGACGAAACAAAAAGGTAAAAAAAAAAAGAATCGTCAAACAGATCTTTGCGGCATGATTAATGGACGTGTAGCCTTTCACGGAACGATTTTCGATCGTTGTATTTTATTACAAAATCTTTAAATCTCGCGAGAGATCGGTTTTTTATGTACCCGTGTAATATGTATATATATATACGCGCGTGTGTGTGTATGTGTGTATAGTATACGGAGTGACGCTTTTAATGACGAGATTCGATAAAGGTGATGGAGGGAGGAAAGTGGTCAGGGAGTGAAGAGGAGGAACGTATATACACGAAACCAGTTTTAATCAGTTGACATGTGACACTGAGTACACGAAAGGGATCGGGGGGAGGGCCGCGTGCGGTTGTATAATATTATGAAATATTTTTTTGTCGGGGCTCATTTAGGTATCGTGTTTCGACGTTTTTCTCCTTTTTCTCTTTCTTTACCGCGCCCGCCTTGTTTACGCGTCGTACGTCCGCGCGCGCGTGTGTGTAATGTATTTTGTGCTCGTGTAGGTAAAAAAAAAAATATATACTTATATTGAATTATAAAAAGAAAATATCTTAATAACCTTCCGCGCGCGTTTGTACAATAATAACGCGTATAGGTGCTTATAACACACACACACACACAAACACCATAATACAGAAAAACATGTAACAACGGTCGCGTCTATATCTCCGTCTAAGCTCTCGTATAAACGCACAAACGCGCCGCGCAGTCCGGTTTCACCGGTGGAATATAACGCGCGGAGACGTCGTCGCTCGTTTGCATAATATATTTGTACACGTATATGGCTGTTCGGGACTCACGATCCTCTTTGTTCCGATACATAATAAATAATTCGATCGTTTCCAACCGTCCCGTACACACGAACGGGATTCATTTTCGGTTACGCGATTACCGAGGGAAACCGTAAACCGCGTACGTTGGGCTGTAATGGACAATTATAATGGCCGGTCGATAATACGTCGCCGGGCGTTAGATTTGTTTTCTTAGCCGAACGACGGCGGCACTTTTGAGCACCGTCCGTACGAAATTGTATTACCGATTCGTTTTTCGTCTGTACGCAGTTTCGGACGCCTAATTCGGCGGCACCCGTTGGTAACGACGCCATACGCTATTCGATCGTGGCGCGTTTAAACAGATTTCCGCGTCGGAAAAATGTTTTTTTTTTTATTTTCGAATCGCCGACTACATTTTTAGTTTTCGTTTAAAGCGGTCCAAGTTACGTTCGCGGCGTTCAAATACGGAACGGTACGAAACAAAAACGTTTCCGATACCCCCGTCAACGAAAACCTCCCAATTTAAGGGCCGCGGCGTAACCAGTGTCATTATTTAATATAAACAGACGATAATTGTACGTTCGCGATCGTAATGGAAACTTCGTGTTATATCACGTAGAGTTTAAACGCGTTTGTATTTCGGGATAGTGAAAACGCTTTTTAATTTGTCCAACGAAGATCGATCGAAATTGCGAAAGATATACCGTTACAGAGGTCGCAAACGCGAAAGAAAGACCCGGCAATTTGACGGTATCTGATAATTGTGTGAACATGTCTCCTGACAAAGCGTCGCTTGAACCCCCGAAAGTTTCCAGACAAAATGTCCCTATACGATCCCGTCAGACCCGCCCGTTTTAATTCACCCGGTTCCTTCGAAATACGCCTATTAAAACGTTCGGGTCGTTTTCCACACGGATATAATAGTACGCGTAGTACGCCTAATTGCGAAACGCCGATTTCGCGACGGAAAATCGCGTACCGGACGTGTTTTATTTTTTTCCGAACGAAGCCGGTGCCCGTGCGTACGAACTGATTGTATAGGTTATATAAACATCGGCCGTTTTACAAGTGTCGAGATTCTCGCGCAAGCGCGCGGTTTATTATTGTAACAAGCGAAACAGTGGAACGATCCGAAGTTTCGCCAACGAAACACGACATTTACAGGCCCGTAATCGCGTCAATTAACCAGGGACGGCTTTTAAATAGTCCGCTACAACGTTAACGTGACATCCATTAAGCGTATCTATCTACTCGACTACGTAATATTCGCCGCTCGTGCGCGCGCTGTACAAGTACCTCACCCACCACCCGTCGAATCCGAATTTTCCCCGTGCAATCGATCGGCGCGTAGTAATCCATCCCGTTGTGCACCCTTTCCGCCCGCGGGACTTCTCCCCCGAAACAGGTGCCGGCGTGGGCGTGTGCGTAAGAGGCTTTCGCGGAGGGGTTCGCGCCGATTTTTCCATCACCGATTATCGCACCTGCACAACAATGTTGTGTACGGGTATACACGCCTTTTCGTACGTATTATATTCGTGCACGGGGCCGGCGGGATTTGCGGCGCTGTTTTTCGATTTTGTTTGTTTGTTTGTAAATTCCTATTATCGTTGCGCGAAATGGGGCGCGGGCCGTATCCGCCGGTATCGCGTACGTAAAATACGACACCGCGGAGACGTTGGTCTCGAGGCGATTCGACTTCCACGTGTTTACCAACGTTAAAATGTCGCCCCGTGAATCGACGTTAAACATCAATTTAACAGTACGCGTCGACCAATATACTCGGGTTCTTCTTCGCGTTTCCCCTTTTAGTTACGTCGCGGGTATAAGTACGGTGCGCCAAACGCTAGGGGAAACTACCCGTTGCGGATACGTTCGAACGCGGCAGTCTCCTTTATTTTCCTCCGCTACGATTATTTCGTTTCACCGCTATTCCGTTAACGTCGATAGTACGAAAACTATCGAATATTTCGCGTAGACGTTCTATCGTTTTCGCGATTCTTTCGGGAGTACTCGAAAATTCGGGCCCGACTCGCTTATTCGTTCCTCGATGCACCCTGGACGCGAAAAAAAAATCGCCACTCATCATCCGTCGCCGGCCAGGCGTACGCGCGTAAACGAGCAATATGGGAACGCGCGAACCGAACGTTATAATATATCGTATCGGTGTTACGGCGTTTTGACAGCTCCGACGGACTTTGGGGTCGGGAAAAACGGCCGTGGTGGCCGCCCGACGGTGGCGGAGGTGTCGGGTCGTTAAATTTACGGTAGATCGCGCGTGCGCGATTTCGTTATAAATAATATGTATATATATATATTATTAAACGCGCGCTCGTCGTTGCCGTGGCGACGGACGGTGTACGGCGGATACCCCGTGTCTCGGGCGCGCGTTTCGCTTCCGGTCGCGGCTGGTGTACGCGTTTGTATGCGTACATGTGTGTATGTGTGTGTGCGTATATACGCGTGTGTGTGTGTGCGCGCACGCGCCCGTAGTGTTCGGGCTCGAGGGGTGCGTCGCGCCGGACGTGCCGCCGGAAAAACGTTTTCCCGCCGCGAGCTGGCACCGAGCCGAAAACGACCGGACGAAACACACCACCACGTGCACACGCCCATACGTCGTTCTCCTCGCGATTCTCGTCACGCGTCTCTTTTTTTAAAAATACATTTTTACGCGTGTACATGTAAATAAAACGAAGGGGTTAAACAAATATCGCCACGAACGAATCGATTTAAATTAATAACGCGGCCGTTACGGTGAAATTGGTCTTATAACCACCGAAACCGAAATTTCGAGACGAAATCGAAAATCGTTCGTTTTCATTTTTTTGGTAAAAAAATTATTAAGATTTAACGCTAAATTCGATTTGAATAACGTAATAGATTTTTCGCTTTTTGATTTAAACGGAAAAACGTACCATTTATCAGGTCGAATGTCGCGTTTGTCGCTATTTTGAATATTTCGAACTTGTTTTACGCGCGACTATATTGTACTATATGTACTTTATCCAAAAATGAAATAGCGTTTTAAGCCTGACGACTATTTAGGAAACGCGTAATAAAAATCGAAAACTGTTTTTCTGTCTTCTTATTAGTCGTGAACTTGTAATCACGTAGTTTTCGACCGACCGCCTCGGAAAACATTGTTATTTTGTCGGGATATAATATTACGGCGATTTTATATTATATTATCGGTTTTTTTCTCGACGAAATATTACTTTTAAAAAGTTGTCCGCTACGCGACGCGGGATAAAGCGTTTGTACTTTTCACGACGTCGAATCGTTTTTATAATTCGCGTATCTTATCTAATAATGCATTTAGGACAATCGTCACGAACATAAAAATCGCCCAATTTTCGTTATATTAACGAAAAAGCGTTTTTTGTTTTCGGCAAAACGACGTTTTAGAACATGATTACTTTCAGTTAACGATATACATATATTAAAACTAAAACGAGACTTCTTCCTCCCCCCCCCATTAGTCGATCGGTTCTAGTAAAAACGAAGATGTATAACGTTATATATTCTAGTGGCGCGTTATAAGGT